>APFE031390419.1:8864-82428 GCA_000404065.3 Pinus taeda | reverse complement strand
CCCAAAATTCCTCATTTTCGCACAAACCCTAGTTTCTAGCTACAACCTGGCAATTTTCTAGGTTGGGCCTGTGTTTTGCCCTTTTGGACCCCTTCCCCTCACTCAATCTCTGAGATTTCACTTTCCCCAGCTTCCTAACATCCCTCCCCACTCCCAAAAATTTCCCCAAGAATTTAGAAGCCCCCTATCCCCTTCATTTCGCTCCATTTCGACAAAATTCCTTGTTCCACACATCGGGATAAGTTTCACTCAAATGGTGTTTCAGAGAAATAAAAGATGAATTTGGGAAACCTGAGAGAGGTTTTTGTCCAAAACATGCCAAAGAAGAAAAACCTCCTTCATGTTTTGCACAGGTGTCATGGTTTTAGAGAAATGTCAAAATTACGAACGCCAGATCCAAGGACGTTGGCCAAGGCATTAAAATGAAGAAAAAGGCCCGATCCACTCCAAATTTTTGCCAAATCCTCTTTTAATAAGCATGGTACTTGATTGGGGACTCCCAGCCCAAATTTCAAGAAATTTGGAGAAAATTTTGTCAATTGTGAATTTTTTGTGCCACACAGAGGTTTTCTTCACCAAGAGGTCGCGCACCGTGCGCGACCCTTTCGATTGGGAGGTCCATTTCAGGAAAAGTTTGCATTTGTGGATTTTTCATGCAAAGATACACTTGCTCAGTGAAGATCAAGAAATTTCACAAGTTTTGAGCCTCCAGAAGGTAAAAAAAAAAGCAAAAATGACTTTCTGCCACCTTTTTGACACACAGGAAGCAGTCTTGGGAGATTGCAATTTTGGAGGGGCCAATGGACACCAAATTCAGAAATTCCACATGGGTTGGAAATTAGACATCCAGACCGTTCCAACAAGCCCACTCTTGCCTCATTTGGACACCTGGAAGTGCCTCAAAAGCTGCTCCAAAGGTGCGCGACCTCTTGGGCAATTTTCACAGAAATTGTGCCTATAGCTCAGCAAAACGCAGTTTTGACTAGGTTTGACTTTTTGGAGTGAATTTTGATCCTCCTTGATGTAAATGATGTAATTTTATGATGTTTTAACACATTTTATCTCTTCTAGAAGATTCATTCATGAGATAGGCAAAAATTAAATGAATGAATTGGTTTCCTAGCTTATAGAGGCAAGTTGTTTTGACTGCCTAGATTTTAGTGATCAGTTTGGAATTGGTTGAAACAGCTCCTAGGATAGTGAGCTCGACCCCTAGAGGCAAGGAAAGATGTTAGCTTACCTATATTATGTACTTTCTTAGTCATTTTCATGGTTGGACTCTTGAGGGAGAAAGCTTCTATTGTATTACTCATTGTATCTCTGCATTTTTGGCAAAGGAAGAAAGACCAGGGTTTTGCAGTCCTTTTTGGGATTCCTGTGGTTACATGTATTGATGGTGTGTTTCTCTTTGTACTTGTAAGTTTTTTATGTGAATCATCTTCTTACTTTTCTTCTGCAAATTAGGCAAATGAAGTGTTAAGGTAGAATTCATGGTTGCTATGCTCTGCCTTTAAGTTTGCTTAATATCAATGTTTTCAGCTGTTTAAGGAGAATTCAAGGTAATTGCTTGCTCTCCTTAGCTCCTCACCAGTCATTCTCATCCATACAAATCTTCCAAAGGCATCAATACAGTCTCCTACCTCGCCCCAAAGAACCCCCTGCAAAAACTGTGTCCAATCCCCGCACCCAAAATTGCCTTTCCCCAATTTTCCACCAAAACCCTAAAAATCCCTAAATCAAACCTTTTTATCAGTTTACTAGCCTAAAATCAATGTTCTTTATTGGTTATCTCTGCCCGTTTAAGATCTTTTCCGAGATAGACCGGAGAGAGCCCTCTCCTGCCCCGTAGGGCTAGCTACGAGGCTAAGTGGTTTGATGTTGCCTTGGAGTTTACCTTTTTCAGCCTGAGGTGAAATTTCAAGCACTAACAGAGCTCACTCAAGTCAGGGATTTTTGGGATCAAACCAACAGTGCAGGGAAGTGGAGAAATTGTCGAAATTTAGACCTCCGAGAGGACAGGCATCTTTTAACCAAAGCTGAAAGACTGATGAAAATGTTGAAGCAAAGGAAAATTCTAGTTTCTAGGGGGCATGACCAACTGAGATGGAGTAGCAAAAATGAAGGGAACTTCAATATTAAAGAGGCTAAACTCATTCTCCTTCAGCTCGATCCCCATGCTCCTAATAGGCTATGGAAAAACCTTTGGAAACATTCGGGTTGGATGAAAATTAAACTCTTTTTGTGGCTGATTCTTAAAAGGAAAATCCTAACCTGGGATAATATTAGGAAAATAGGATTCCTAGGGCCTTCTAGATGCCAGCTTTGTGAGGCCCAAGAGGAGACCATCGAGCATCTTCTCAACAATTACTCTTTCACCTCCGGATTATGGGATTCTTTTGCAGTCATCTTCCAACAATCTGACAGAGATATGGGAAGCCTTTTCAACACCCTAACCAAATGGAGAAAGAACTTTTCGGATAATGAAGTTCTTGGTTCTGCTTGGGCTCTTACTCCAAGTTTCATAATCTGGAATGTTTGGAAAGAAAGGAACAATAGGATATTCAAGAATGTTAAGAATTCTTCCCAGAACATCTTTGATAGAATCCTAAAATAGATTAAGGAAACGATTAGTATCAACATCAAAAATCTTCCCTCGAACGCTCCTTCGGCTACAGACTGAAGGATTCTCTGCGGGCTAGATTTGCAAGGACTGGTTCCTTAGGGCTCTATTAGGAATGGGTCAGTGGGGGACCTGGAAATTGACTTCTTGCATCCTCCCCCTAAGGGCTTTCTCAAATTCAATATCGATGGGGCCTCCAAAGGTAATCCAGGCAAGGCAGGGCATGGAGGGGTGTTAAGAGACGACAAAGGAGATATTCTTTTCATCTTTTATGGTAACTTAGGAAAAACTACCAACAACATGGTAGAGTCAATGGCCATGGATCAAAGTCTTGAGTTCCTAGTTTAGGAAAATCAGCAAAACACAATCATTGAAGCGAACTCCGGAATCGCCATCAACTCTGTCAGAAGAATAAGCTAGGGAACAAGACCGGAAAAAGAATATTCAAATTGGAGGCTTATTCAAGTCTTCCAATGGATTCATAAACATCTACAGAGCCTAAGAACAGTCAAATTTGCACATGTGAGAAGAAAGGCCAATAAGCTCACGGATTTGCTAGCTAATCAAGGAGTTATCTGCACAGACAATAGGGCAGTGATGAATTGGTGTGATTTCCCTAACAACAGGCTAAAAACAGACTTCCAAAACCAAGCAATTGAAGACAATACAATGTTCCTTAAGAGAGCAATGGAGACAGGTATGGTCAACCAATAGGGGTAAGCTCAAAGGCATGCTCACAATGGGGTTTTTTTATTCTGGTTTGGACAAGATAACCGGGGTTTCCTGGTTCAAGGGATGCACGGGGATTACAGTTGTTTTGACAAGGATAAATGTTGCTTCTAGGGACGCCGATAGGGAGGATCAGTTTTCTTAATGCTTCGAATCTTGAAGAGTCGTCGCGGTATTCGTCGGGGAGCAGAGGATTCCTGTTAACCGTGAAACCAGTGTTTCTTTTTCCTAACCTTTCTTTCCGCAACCTGGGTGGTTTTCCTTTGATTACGACTCGCTCAAGTGGTAAGTGGTTTCTGCTTTTTGGGAGCGATCCCACATAGGTGGTGACACATGGAGTGGGGGTCAGGAGGTTTACCATCGTTATCGCATGCTAACTTCCGTGTAAGTTGGTTGGTGTTGTATCCTGCTCCTCCGTCAGATCTCTTTAAGGTATTTCAACGGTGTGGATTGATCAGCTTTTGGCGGGCAATTTTCTCCTGCGGCATGGGTCTATAACCATCTGATTGTGTGGTCATGTCCCACAGCCATGTTTTTTAGAAGACAAGCCTCAAATATTATCAAATAATACATTGTATACCGTTGGGTCCGCTTCATTGCATCACACATATGAAGGTGTAAAGGCTCCGCCCCTTAGTTTCCGCCAATGCGATATTGCGATGTGATCTGATCACTTTCGCATATTGCTAAATGTTAAGGCCTTTCCCTTTGGTCTCCCCTTTCTGTGATCCGCCAATGTGGTTTGGGTCCGCTTCATTGCATTGTACTTATGAAGGTGCAAAGGCTCCACTCCCTGGTTTCCGCCGATGCGATATTGCGATGCGATCTGATCGCTATCGCATATTGCTTTTTGTAAAGGCCTTGCCCTTTGGTCTCCCCATTCTGCGATCTACCGATGTGGTTTGGGCCGTCTGATGCTTTTTTAGGGGTTATTCTCAGCCCTACTCCTTTTTCTTCTTTCCTGCTTGGAGGTTTTTGGGACAGTGTAAAGTTGTTTTGTAGTTTTCCTTTCTTCTCAGAGTCTGAGAATTTTGTACTACTCTCTATACTTTATTTTGTAATTAATGAATAGAAGGTCCGACTCTTGCATTAGCAAAAAAAAAATATTAGGGTATGAGAAGCCCACTTCCCTTGAAAAGATGGTGCCATTGTTGAAGTATGGAGTGATTCTGCAAACAAGTGATGGATTGAAACCAATCTTCAATATATCCTTTACTTTCTTGATTTCCCATATCCATCATATCATGAAGTTCTTGAGATTTTAAAACGGCTTGTTGATGCAAACTAGAAGAAACCTCATTTTCTTCCATAACTTCTACAATTTTTGAATTTGAAACATTCTGAATCTCAATATAAGTTTTCTCCAATGGTGCATGTGAGATAGAATGGGTCAGAAGGGTGGGTAAATTTTGCAGTTCAACACTGTAAGCATGTTGTACTAATTTATTGTGGTGAGGGTGTGGAATTAGTTGAGCAAGAAATTGTGTATGGAATGGAGCATTTTGATGATGTAGATGATTTGGTTGAGTGGATGATTTTGATAGGCAAGCAAGATGTTGTGGAAGAGTTGGTGGAGAATATGGAGGATGTGTTTGTGTTACAAGATGAGGAAGTGTAGTCATGCAATCATAAGATGATCCATGCCAAATTTGTAGACAAGATTGGTGGTGGTTATATTGAGATTGACATTGCTGCCCTAACGCATTAGTACTCCATAATGGATTATGCAAGTAAGAGAATGGAGAGGAAGTGTTTTGAACCATACCTGTAGGCCATGATTTCCATGGTTTTGACCTTGTTGCAGCTTCCCAATCTCTTTGACATGATACTTCCATCCTAGATAAGGAAGAACAAATATCTATGGGATGCTCCTTTCGGTAATGAGGGAAAAACACTTCTTCAATTTCTTGACTTTTCTGAACTTGCAAAACATCCAATTTCGAATTTAGAGAGCTAGTAAAATCAACTTTAAAATTTTCAAATAAAACATTGATTTCAGCTCTTATGTCTCCTGTTCTTGTGGCAGATTTGAAAAAGAAAGAACAAACATCTCTAGAATTCTTACCAGCCTTGGAAATTTCTCTTGAATACCTTATGCACAATTCACAAACATCATCATATGACAACTGAAAAAACATCACCTTTTCCTATCAGATTTAAGAGTTCTAAAAATTCATCTTTGATTCATTTGAGTAGGAGTGTTTTTAAGATCTCTTTTTTCAAATACTTATGTTTTGATTTTTGAAGGCTATATTGAAATCACTCTACATAGTCCTCCAAGATTTCATCTTCCCCTTGTATCATATCGAAAATATCTTCATTGGATTTGCGGTAGCCTTAGTACTTCTTCAATAATATGTTCTTCATGTCCTCCCATGTTTGGATGCAATTCCCACAAAGGCTCATGAACCATCGGAGAGTTGCTCCTTTTAGAGTAAGAGGAAACACTTTCAACCTTTGATTGTTAGTACAATAATCATATCCTCTACAAAGTATTTTAAACTCAAATAAGAATATATCTAGATCTTCATTTGTCAAACCATGAAAATTTGGTAGAGAAGATGGGGAATTATGTGCATTTGTGTCACTCCTAGATCTTTGATAAGGAATTCAAAAGTAGAAATGTGAGTCATTTCTTACCATAATATAAGATGTTCTTCGTGTGTTTCTTCAAGGCTCCTTCTTCAAATGTTCATGTCAATCGGTTAGTGAAATGGTTGGTGCTTACATCACCACTTAAATGAAATCATGAGATTTTTTTTTCAAAATTTTTATTCTTATTTTTAGTCATTCACACTGAAATTCAAACATTTATTTCTACTTTAAGAAAATTTTTTAACAATTCTGCTGGAATGCGGGCAGGGGAGCAGGGATTTTACATGCTCCATACAAAAGTTCTTTCCTTCTGGTTTTAATACGCAATTCTCTCCTAACAGACACTCATCAGATGCATACTACTCTTTAGAAATTGCTACAGTCTTCCTAGAAACGACGCCAAAATGTTGAGTGATAAAAGGTGTATTTTTAACTCCTAATTATCTTCACACACATATCAATCCAGGTACGATTTTTTATTTCAAGAGTGTACTCAGTCTGAGGTGTTCATTTACTCAAGAGTAATGTTTTGCAGTATAGTGCTTTAAAATGCAAAGGTAAATGAATGCTGGAAACAAAATCTAATTGGAACAACAAGAAACTGAAATGTTTTGTAACTAAATCATTCACTCAAACAATCATCAGTCGAGGACTCAATAATGATAACTCTCTCCCCTATAAACTAATGCAAATGAAAATCAATCATAAGCAAGATCTCCAATCTGAGAACTTAGAATACTATAGTCAATGTTCTTTATAGTTGTTGATCTTTCAATCCACACTAAAGAAAATAACTGGAAATGGAAATTCAATTGGAAATGCTTACTAAAACACACTTGCTAAAATATCAATTAAAAGATGAAATAAAATCCTTGCAGAAAAGAACAACGACTAAGTCTATTGAAAAATTGAACAGCAAAGCTTAACTTTAGCGGAAACGAATTGAACAACAAAGCTCATCTTACATAAATGAAATATTAATGGAAATGAACAGTAATACTAAATTATTGAAGATGAAAAGCAATGCTAAATGGAGATGAAAAACAATACTAAATGGAAATGAAGAGCACTACAAAATTAATAGAAATGAGCAACAATACTAAATAAGCAGAAACCTGTAATGCACGGCAGAATCTGAAGTGAACAACGAAGCTTTATAATCAAAATGAACAACATAACAATTTAAGTTGTAATGAATAATAATCTTGTTATGATGAAAGAAAATGGCAACGCGATTCAATTGCAAAAGGTAATCATTAAACAAACCACACTTGCAGAAATTAGAAAGATATAATATAGAGAAGCAGCTTAATCCACCAAAGGTTGGGCCCTTAGCCGCCAGCAAATGCTGCTGAGCTACTTCAAATAAGACGAATGAACAAAAACCTCCAAATTATATATTAATCATTGAACTTGAGTGACATTACAATATGATTGTGTTCTCTTGGCACCACAAGTCTATAAATTAGAATTACAATTTGAAATAATAGAGATCCATCCCCTTTCCTCCTATCATATCCAATCCTATCTCTAATCTACTAATCCATTTAATTCTCTCTCTAATAATCCATCATGAATCCTTTTCATCCCCTTCTCTGATCTATGTTCTCATTTAAATACATAGAGAGTAGAGAGAAGTTATAACATATATGATTACAATATGATTTCTATTACAAAATTGGATTGTTCTCAACAAATTAATAAGCAAGATCATATCTGAAATATCTTTCCATTAATCATTCAACAGGAACACGTCAAATTTGGCATTGCAACTAGGATAATTTGGAAAAGGGCCACAACAGCGAATCTGAAAAAAATAAAATAAATAAATAAATAAAATATATCTTCAGAGAACCTTCTGTTTCTCTTAGTACGGGCCGAATTTGGGAACATTGTTCGTCACAAAACTAATTTGGTCCATTCTGGACAAAACCCATGTCTTGGATTTTCCAGATTCTTCTCCATTTGCCTGAACCATTCAATACAAAATCGTCACTTCTTATTCCAGTGAATTTCTGAGTTGGCACATTTAATGATCAAATCTTCAATCTGAAAAATATCTTGGAGGCTAAAAATGGTGAGTAACATTACAACTAATTTATTAATAAACCATCATTGGTAAAATCATGCATAATTGTCAATTTATTAAAAATAAAGGAGAATAAATAATATTTATCCATAAGAGCATAAATAATTATAAAATGGAATTATATGATAAATCATGATAAATGACATAATAAAGAAGAGTAGAAATGGATGAAATAGGTGTTAAAAACTAATATTAATAATGATATATTAATGGCCCAACATACCCCCAAACTAAATATATTGCATGTCCTCATGCAACCCAAAGACTTTGTGTTAACCAAGCAATAAAAAATTGTTCATCCCAGCTCATGAAATGGATAGAACAAATGAATTCTTCAGCAATTAATGAATATTCAATTTTAGCAATCTTA
Organism: Pinus taeda; assembly: GCA_000404065.3. Classification (NCBI taxonomy): domain Eukaryota; kingdom Viridiplantae; phylum Streptophyta; class Pinopsida; order Pinales; family Pinaceae; genus Pinus; species Pinus taeda. The sequence continues at coordinate 74,025 of APFE031390419.1, read as the reverse complement.
ATGAAAACGTAACAATTTTTACATTGACATTCAAGTTATGTGTATATGAAGTTGCAGCAAAATAAGATATAAGTAACAAAAAAATTCATTAACCATTTTCTCAAAAACTATAAACCAGATTTTGCTGAATTTTTGCAAGTAGATTTATAATATATTAATGCTTCTATGATCCAAAAATCAGATTGTTTTCATGCACTAATCATGAGATATAAGAAAAATGGTTGTAGATGATAGTGCATGATTTCTAAAAATTTATGAACTAATTTAACTTGAAATTATTTGGATTTGTATATTTTAATGATACGTCTGTGTTTTCCAAAAATCATAAGAATTGAGTTCATAGTATTAAAAATATATGGAAATCAATTTCTGCACTATAAAAAAAAATGAAATTGTATGCCTTAAATGAGAAAGAAAGTAAAAAACATCCATCATGCGTAGCAATTCCTCCCCCAAACTGAAAAATTAGCATGCCCTCATACAATGCTAGAAAAGACATTGAGGTGGTCGCTACCAACTATTGAATTCTATGCTTGGTGTAAAACAACATGGAATAAGAGAGGTGTTGAGAATAAATAAGAATATCAATGGATGATAAAGAATATTAATGACATGGTCATAAGAAAGAAATGAATGAGAGCAACACTCCCTCAAACTGAAAGATGATATGTCTCTGAAAAATGGGAAGTGTTAAAGATGTGGAATGAATGATGATAATAATGCTCAATGGATTTTCAAGAAATTCTCCTAAATTCATAATAAATCAGAAAATTATGCTAGTTTACCTCAAGTTTTACCTTCAAAAAATGTAAAATGACATGTATGGACTAGCATTTGTTGAAGCTCATGTAGGCAGAGTTGGTACTGAACGTGATGCAAGGTGGAATCTAGGCAAGCACATCATGTCTGAAGAATTGTTCGCGTTCGCAAGTTGCTCGAGCCTCTTTTGTTAGTTGCAATAGTGTGGTCATGCTGCGGATAGAGTTTCTCCCCATACTTCTTGTTCTCCTATAAACAAATCAGTGTTTTTCATACATTGTTCTTGAATCCACAGTGTTAGTTTTGAATAGCAACAGATAAGATGCATGCAAAAAATTCAATCAGAAAAACTTTTGTATACATGCAATACTAATATTTTGTTAAATCAACAAGTTATGGCAGAGTGCAGTAATCATATCGCATGCTATCCCATAATGCATACATTCCCCCTCTAATTGGAAAAGGGATTCCATGACCATAAAGCCTATAAAAGGTGTTATGCTGACGACAAGGCAAGGGAATGAACAATACAACAGTAAATGAAGCAGAGTACACATATCAATGATAGGACGATGAGAGTTATGGTGATAATGAGAGTAGAGTGTGTAAAGATAGTTATGAATAAGAGATAGTACGCTTTGGATTGATGATAAGTTATGCAAAAAAAAAGGACAACAATATGCCAAAAATATGCTTTGTTGATGGTATTGTAGCTGAAAATGATGTAATTGATCTGAAAACAATTTCTCATGCGTAAAAGTCCAAAATAGGGAAAATGAAGGAAATAGCTTCTACGATAAAAATAGAGAATAAGAAAAGGGTATTATAGTGATAATTGACAATAAGATATAACTTCAATACCATAAGCAAAGTCTATGTTGCCAGCAAGTGTCCATAGCCTCAGAAAAATTGCTTTGTAACCCGTATGAGCCAGGATCCTCAATTTAAAAATGGAGAGTTCCAGTGCTGTTCTAAAGAAGATATTAGTGTGTTGGCGTGGTAATCAGATAACCACACTGCCATTCACTGGGATGTAGCAAATGTGATTAGGTTGGCTCGTGATGAGACCTCCTGTTCTAAGGATAATTTGGCTATCCAATGGATCATAACCCTAGTGTGGTGGCCATAATGGGAATGTCACTTTGTTACAGCCTTATGAACATGGTAGGTTGGCTTGTAATGAGACCCCCTATCCTCCATCTACGAACAAAATTTTGTTGTTATTACACATTTTTATGATAAAAAGAGGGAGGCTTAGTACTCCTTAAGAGCAAGGATGAAGTTGAACATGTCAATAGAAAATATATACCCATAATCTCATTTATTATAGACAGAGAAGATTGTAACTAGGAAGGGTGGAACCATCATAGTATTAAGATTAGAAATCAGTATCATGTACAATAGAAAACAATCCAGTAAAGTGGTATATAAATAATTGTGTCCATTTTGAAAAGAATCTATCATCAAGGAGCTGTCATGTTAAAGATCATAACATGAATGATATTAACTATCTTCAATAGAATCCATAATTCTTATCCTCATAAAAGTTGTGTACTTCATGCCATGAAAGGGAACCAGTAAAATGTGGTTGAGATGAACTAGGAATAATCCCACAAGAAGAAGGAAGGTTTGTTCTTGAAAATACTCCCAAAGTGTTGCTCCCTTGAAGGAACAACAAAAACACTCGAAAAAGTGTTGTTTCTTGTAGGGAACAACAAATGAAATACACACCAACAACAAAAATACACACAAAAAAGTGTTGTTCCCTGTAGGGAACAACAAAAAAAATACACCCAAAAAAAGTGTTGTTCCTTAAAAGGAATAGCAAAAAATAGACCCAAAAAAAGTGTTGTTCCTTAAGAGGAATAAAAAAAACATGCATGCGAAAAAGTGTTGTTCCTTAAAAGTGAACAACAAAAAATACACCAAAAAAAAGTGTTGTTCCTTAAAAGAAAGAGCAAAAAAAATACATGCGAAAAAGTGTTGTTCCTTAAAAGGAACAACAAAAAAATAAACTCAGAAAAAATGTTGTTCCTTAAAGGGAACAAAAAGAAAAATGCGGAAAAGTTTTGTTCCTTAAAAGGAAAAGAAAAAAATACACGCAGAAAAGTGTTGTTCCTTAAGAGGAACATCAGTTGTTCCTTAAGAGGAACATCAGTTGTTCCTTAAATGGAACAACAAAAAAACAAACATACGAAATTTTTGTTCCTTAAATGGAATAGTTGTTATTCCTTAAGAGGAACAACAAAAAGAAAAGAAAATTTATATACAAAATTCAAAAACGAATTAATTGTTCACTAGATTGACGCTGAGGATGGGTTACAATTTGAAGGAAACAACATCTGAAACAAAAATATAAGAGAATCAGAAAAGAAACAACAGTTTATTTAAAAACAATATGTAAATAAATAAATTAAGTTACAACAGTTATGATGTTATTTTTTAAAAATGTTTTGGTAGTAGTGACATGACATGAATTTCAAATGGAAATCAATTCTTCATTGCTTCCGTTATGAATCCGTTGGGTAATGAATTGGATGAAATTTATTTGTTTTATTAAAATTTCTTTCAAGAAACTCTCGTCCATAAATTGACCTTCTTTATTCTCCTAGGACCTGCAAAAAACAGGTGTCTACCTGCAATAAAACATTAAATGATGGAGAAAGAGAGGTGATCGGGCTCCCCTAATCCAAGAATTATGCAAAAAAAACAACAAGTAGTTACTCTATATAACAAATCCACTGAGAAAATAACAAACTAAAATGTATTTGTCCCTTGCGGGAGAGCAGTGGTCGACCATACTAACCAGCAGTGTTTTAATCACAAATTCTTTGTTTTTTATCCAAATTGAGTGATTCCAAAGCTATATGAGAGCTAATTCAAAGATATAGCTCTAATAAAAACAAATTTTTAAAATTCAATGATATGATATGTCAATTTTACTTAGAAAAACCTGCATAACAGAGTCATTTTCGATTACCCCACTTAGAACAACAATGGATATTTTAAGAATAGATTTTACGTTTGATGTTGTATTCAAATGATTAAAATTGGAAATGAACGTAGATTCATTTATTTATCTCCAGTAGAAACATGTTTTGAAGACAAGAAGAATTGATAGGTCAAATACTCTAAGGAACGGATGGAAAGACAGAGTTTTAAGAGTGCTGATTTACGATAGACAGTCAGTATTTTGATCATAACTGTCTTATACGATATCAAAAATGAGTGATTCCAATTTATTTGTAAACTAGATTTATAGGGGAATCTACCATAGAAACAGGTTTTAAAAATTCAATCATTTAGGCCTTAAAAAACGAACTGTCCCAATTATGTTCCTAAGATGTCTGCTAGACACCTTATCAATGTTTTGGTTCTAAATTTTTCATTTCAAATCCAAATTGAGTGATTCAAATTGGGTTGCAAAGTAGACATCAAGGGCTACCTAATATAGAAGTATGATTTAAAATTATATTCATTTAGGCCTTCAAAAATGGATTGTTCCAACTATGTTCTTGAGCTGCCTGTTAGACACCTTCCCACTGTTTTGGTTCTAACTTTTTCGTTTCAAATCCAAATTGAGTTACTCAAATTGGGTTGGAAAGTAAAAATCAAGGGATACCTAGAGTAGAAATATGTTTTAAAAATATATTCATTTAGGCCTTCAAAAATGGAATCTTCCAACTATGTTCCTGAGCTGCCTGCTAGACACCTTGCCACTGTTTTGGTTCTAACATTTTCGTTTCAAATACAAATTGAGTGATTAAAATTGGGTTGGAAATTAGACAGCAAGGGATAATTAGTATAGAAACATATTTTAAAAATATTCCCTTTTGGTCCCTCAAAACATGACTGTCCCGACTGTGTTTTCAGAAATTTCATCAAGCCCACAAGCCAAAAAATATGATATTCAAGCATTTTTTTCCAAATCAGTGATAAAAATGAATATGAGTATTTGTAAAACTATTTTTTCCATTATAATTCATCTACATACACCAATGAATTAAAAAAATTATCACCAATGTTGATTTCCACAGCATGTTGCAACAAAAAACAACTAGTTTTACAAAAAAACAAAATGTATTTATTTATGTCCTTATTTATTTATTTTCTACACTAACCTACTTTGATTTGAAAAATGAATATGATTACGTATAAGAGTACTTCCATTGGAACCATTTTCGAAATAAGGCTTCATGTATGCACATACCCAAATTTGAAAAAATGCATATTAATGAATATTAGGGTATGAGAAGCCAATTCCCTTGAAAAGATGGTGTCAAAAATTGTTGAAGTATGGAGTGATTCTACGAACAAGTGATGGAGTGAAACCAATCTTCAATATATTCTTTACTTTTTTTATTTCCCAGATCCATCATATCATGAAGTTCTTGAGCTTTTAAAACGGCTTGTTGATTCAAACTAGAAGAAACCTCATTTTCTTCCATAACTTCTACAATTTTTGAATTTGAAATATTCTGAATCTCAATATAAGTTTTCTCCAATGGTGCATGTGAGATAGAATGGGTTGAAAGGGTGGGTAAATTTTGCAGTTCAACACTATAAGCATGTTGTACTAGTTTATTGTGGCAAGGGTGTGGAATTAGTTGAGCAAGAAATTATGTACGGAATGGAGCGTTTTGATGATGTAGATGATTGGGTTGAGTGGATGATTTTGATAGGCAAGCAAGATGTTGTGGAAGAGCTAGTGGAGAATATGGAGGACGTGTTTGTGCTACAAGATGAGGGAGTGTAGTCACGCAATCGTAAGATGAACCATGCCAAGCTTGTAGACAAGATTGGTGGTGGTTATATTGAGATTGGCATGGCTACCCTAATGCATTAGTATTCCATAATGGATTATGCAAATAAGAAAATGGAGAGGAAGTGTTTTGAACCATACTTGTAGGCCATGATTTCCATGGTTTTGACCTTGTTGCAGCCTCCTCATCTCTTTGAAATGATACTTCCATCCTAGATAAGGAAGAACAAATATCTATGGGATGCTCCTTTTGGTAATGAGGGAAAAACACTTCTTCAACTTCTGGACTTTTTTGAACCTGCAAAACATCCAATTTTGAATTTAGAGAGCTAATAAAATCAACTTTAAAATTTTCAAATAAAACTTTGATTTCAACTCTTATGTCTCATGTTCTTGTAGCAGATTTGAAAAGGAAAGAACAAACATCTCTAGAATTCTTACTAGCCTTGGAAATTCCTCTTGAATACCTTATGCACAATTCACAAACATCGTCATATGACAACTGAAAAACATCACCTTTTCCTATTAGATTTAAGAGTTCTAAAAATTCATCTCTGATTCCTTTGAGTAGGAGTGTTTTTAAGATCTCTTTTTCCAAATACTTATGTTTTGATTTTGAAGGTTATATTGAAATTGCTCTACATAGTCCTCCAAGCTTTCATCTTCTCCTTGTATCATATCGAAAATATCTTCATTGGATTTGCGGTAGTCTTGGTACTTCTTCAAGAATATGTTCTTCATTTCCTCCCATGTTTGGATGCAGTTCCCACCAAGGCTCATGAACTATCGGAGAGCTTCTCCTTTTAGAGTAAGAGGAAACACTTTCAACCTTTGATTGTTATTACAATAATCATATCCTCTACAAAGTATTTCGAACTCAAATAAGAATGTATCTAGATATTCATTTGTCAAACCATGAAAATTGGTAGAGAAGATGGGGGAATTATGTGCATTTGTGTCACTCCTCCTAGATCTTTGATAGGGAATTCAAAAGTAGAAATGTGAGCCATTTCTTACCATAATATAAGATTCTCTTTATGTGTTTCTTCAAGGCTCCTTCTTCAAATTTTCATGTCAATCAGTTAGTGAAATGGGTGGTGCGTACATCACCACTTCAGTGAAATCATGAGATTTGTTTTTCAAAATTTCTATTTTTTCTTTTAGTCATTCACACAAAAATTCAAACATTTATTTCCACTTCAAGAAAAAAATTTAACAATTCTGTTGGAAAGTGGGCGGGGGAGCAGGGATTTTACATGCTCCGTACACACGTTCTTACCTTCCATTTTTAATAGCCAATTCTCTCATAATAGGCACTCATTAGATGCACACTACTCTTTAGAAATGGCTACACTCTCCCTAGCAACGACGCCAAAATGTTGAGTGATAAAAGGTGTCTTTTTAACTCCTAATTATCTTCACATTAATTATCAATCCAGGTATGATTTTTTATTTCAAGAGTGTACTCAGTCTGAGGTGGTCATTTACTCAAAAGTAATGTTTTTTAGTATAGTGCTTTAAAATGCAAAGGTAAATGAATGTTGGAAACAAAATTTAATTGGAACAACAAGAAACTGAAATGTTCTGTAACTAAATCATTCACTCAAACAATCATTAGTCGAGGACTCAGTAATGATAACTCTAATGATAACTCTCTCCCCTGTAAACTGATGCAAATGAAAATCAATCATAGGCAATATCTCCAATCTGAGAACTTAAACAGTTATATTCAATGTTCTTTACAGTTGTTGATCTTTCAATCCACACTAAAGAAAATAACTGGAAATGGCAATTCAATTGGAAATTCTTACTAAAACACACTTGCTGCAATATCAATTAAAAGATGAAATCAAATCCTTGCAGAAAAGAACAGTGACTAAGCCTATTGAAAAAACTGAACAGCAAAGTTTAACTTCAGCGAAAATGAATTGAACATCAAAGCTCATCTTACAGAAATGAAATATTAATGGAAAGGAACTGTAATACTAAACTATTGAAGATGAACAATAATGCTAAATGGAAATGAACTGCAAAGCTAAATGAACAACAATACTAAATGGAAATAAGCAGCACTACGAAATTAATAGAAATGAGCAGCAATACTAAATAAGCAGCAACCTGTAATGCACGGTAGAATCTGAAGTGAATAGCAAAGATTTATAACCAAAATGAACAACATAACAATTTAAGTTGTAATGAATAATAATCTTGTTATGATGGAAGAAAATGGCAACACGATTCAATTGTAGAAGTAATCATTAAACAAACCACACTTGAAAAAATCAAAAAGATATAATACAAAGCAGCAACTTAAGCAACCAGAGGCTGGGCCCCTAGCCACCCACGAATGCTGCTAGGTTACTTCAGATAAGATGAATGAACAACAACCTCCAAATTATATATTAATCATTAAACTTGAGTGACATTACAATATGATTGCATTCTCTTGGCACCACAAGTCTATAAATCAGAATTACAATTTAAAATAATAGAGATCCATCCCCTTTCCTCCTATCATATCCTATCCTATCTCTAATCTACTGACCCATTTAATTCTCTCTCTAATCATCCATCATGAATCCTCTTCATCTGCTTCTCTGATCTCTGTTCTCATTTAAATATACTGAGAGCAGAGAGAAGTTACAACAGATATGATTACAATATGATTTCTATTACAAAATTAGATTTTTCTCGACAAATTAATAAGCAAGATCATATCTGAAATATCTTTCCATCAATCATTCAACAGGAACAGGTCGAATTTGGCATTGCAACTGGGATAATTTGGAAAACGGCCATAACAACAAATCTACAAAAAAAAAAAAAAAAAAAAAAACTTCAGAGAAGCTTCTATTTCTCTTAGTACATGCTGAATTTGGGAAAACTACTTGTTCTAAAAACTAATTTGGTCCATTCTGGACAAAACCCATGTCTCGGATTTTCCAGATTCTTCTCCATTTTCCTGATCCGTTCAATACAAAATTGCCACTTCTTATTCTAGCAAATTTTTGAGTTGGCACATTTAATGATCAAATATTCAATCTGGAAAATATCTTGGAGGCTAAAAATGGTGAGTAATGTTACAACCAATTTATTAATAAACCATCATTGGTAAAATCATGAATAATCATCAATTTATTAAAAATAAAGGAGAATAAATAATATTTATCCATAAGAGCATAAATAATTATAAAATGGAATTGTATGATAAATCGTGATAAATAACATGATAAAGAAGAGTAGAAATGGATGAAATAGGTGTTAAAAATTAATAATAATAATGATATATTAACTGCCCAACAATGATCAGCACATCAAACTATGCACCTTCAAGGTAAACGATTTTGTTTTATTATACGACAGCAAGTTTGATAAATTTCCAAGAAAATTTTAGATGCATTGGCTTGGGCCATATGTCATCAAAGAGATTATTGATGGTGGAGTAGTTCAACTAGTGAAATTGAATGGAGATCCCTTTCTCGGAAAGGTAAGTGGCATCTGATTGAAGCCATACATCAAGGATTCGACCAGATGATTATATGATGGAAGCATAGTCTTAGCGCTCCAAAGAGATGAAAGGAGGTGCGGGACTATGAACTACACTACCTGGGTTGTCAAGCTACACAACTGAGGGACTGTGCGGGATGGAAGAATGTCGCAGCATCAACAAAAGTGTGATAGGAGTTGCGCTATAGAAGGAGAGACAGCACAGGGAATCCAGAAAGTGACCGTTACGGTCACTGTTCATGATTTGATAGTGAGAAAACGACTAAGAGGAGCGGGGGGGGGGGGGGGGGGGTGGCATTTAAGGCTGAAATTAAGAGTGAGATATTTGAAAGTTTGTCACCAATCTGGCATTTATGAGTTGATTTTGGAGGGAACGGTTGGATTTTTATTTGACTTTGCCTATAAATTACAGATGGTCACCTAACGAAAAACACTTTGCATTTTGAGAGCTTTTGTGTCGTGTTATTGGTTGGGTATGAATCCTGCGATTTTTGAGGATTTGGTGGTTAGTTCAGTGTTTGACAAGTTACATAAGGAAACCCAGGAGCTCTTGAATAGCCTCATGTCGGCGCTCGTAGAAACTATAAGTGCTGGAGGATCTATGGCCTCTGAGGGAGCTTCCCCTGAGGTTGTAAGTGTGGAAGTGTCCGTTGTGGTGGCAAAATCACTGATCTTGCCTAGGCCAAAGCCTACACCAGTAGGAGAGGCTTCCTAAACAAAGAAGGACAAACTGAAGGTGACACAGCCAGTGTGAGATTCGCCACAGAAGCATAAGAAGAAAGATAAGCCCACCGCGCAACAGAAAGGAAAGGTGGTAAACCTAGATTGCGACGAGGGTGCAAAGGACATTGATATTGAGGGAGTAGACCCTATCTCAAAACTACCAGAATACATCCATCCACGTCAGGGTAAGATGAAGGTACCAAAGGACCCAGATGAGGGAAATTTTCTCCTTCATAGACCCCTACTTCCAGAGAATATCACATTTGAAGGACCGCGCTTGGCGTGCATCCCCCATCTAAAGCTTGAAGACTGGGACTTGGCAGACACGGAGCGGTTCCCCCACCTGGCTACTAATACTTTTATGAAGTGCGTGTTCTACGAAGATTCTAGGGTCACCACATTGGAGTCGGTGAAGTGGGTTCAGGGGGTGGAAAAGGCAGGATTGTTGAACCTGCTACGGGTGCCACATTTCCACCACACCCCCATAAATTTGATTGTTAGCAAACATTTGTTGTGCCTAGTGCACGACGAGTGCCTGTGGTTGGAGGATTCGACCCCTATAACTAACATGCTTATCCATCATACCACCTTGTTACCACATTCGGGGCTAAATCCGGCCAAGGCATTTGGTGAAAAAACAGGCAAGCACGACCTCAGCGAGAGGATGAAGGACAAGTTTAAGCTTGTCAAGAAGCCTAGTGGATATTTAATTTCCAACATAAATGACCCCACAGTGAAGGTGACCGCCTAGATCTTGGTGGGAAAGTTAATGAGGAAGTGTCGCATAGACGACGTGTTGGCACCAGTCGTTTCATTAGCATTCCAGTGCGCGGAGGGCGTACAATTAAACTGGGCATGCGATATGTGCAACAAGTTCCTTGTCAACTATAGGGAGGAAAAAAACCATAGCAAGATGTTTCACTACTCATGGCTCTTACTTTCAATTTTGTTGGTCGCATGGAAGTTTCCAGAGGACAGTTAGTTTCCTCCAATCACAAAAGATTTTCCCAAAGTAGCGAAGTTTTCTTCGTTATGGGCCATGAAGGATGTTGAGCGGATCCGTGAGAGCAAGGTATTATGGGTATTGATGGAGATGAGCATCAATATGGCCATCAACCGCAAGAAAATGTTGTCACCAACTATATTTGAGTATTTTACGGGATAAGCAGAGTTCAAAGTGGACTTCCACTGTATCTCCATCTAGGGGCGAAAGGCCCCAGAACAGAAGTGGTATGATCTACCATACCTCACAACGGATGATGCCATAGCAGTGGTCCTCGATCATTGACCAGACGAGTGGTGCACGACCTCAGATTTGTCTTCCACGTCTTGTAATTCTGCGAGAAAGCAGAAGAAGGAAGAGCTCGGTTGAAAATTCAGTAGTTGGTTGAAAAACAGAAGATGGAGGCTATAGAAAAAACCAAGGTGAAAGTGGAGCAAGCCATGAAGGAATGGGAGGAAGAGCGCGACTCTAACAGAAGTCAGAAATCTCCCTCACCACAAATGGAAGAATAAGAATGATCAAAGTAGGGTGGTGCAAATCTGGAAAGTACTCCCTTCCGGGTGAAGTGGAATAGGGAGCAGGAAAAGGAAGGGACACGCAAAAAGTCCAAGGCCACCAAGATATCACTAGACCCTATCACCTTGATAGAGGGAAACTTGGATGACATCGAGGATAAGGTAAGGGATGCAACAGCAGAACTACTGCAGCAGTTTGAGCAACAACAAAATCAAGCCTTGGTTTCCATTCAGATGGGTCTGCGCAAGCTACAGATCCAAACTACTCAACTACAGGCAGGTGTAGGGCAAAGAAGAACAACGTCGACTAATTTGGTGTTAAGGACCACTAGAGCAGAAAATATGGTTCACTCTTTGGATCCTCGGGCTGCTGCGCTGCCTGATGGAGCCCTAAGAGTGGAGACAGATGCTGACAACATTGGTCTCAACTTGGCCACGCTCCCAAGTGAATTCCTTCACATGCTACAAGTAGGTGTGGTCGCAGAACTTAGGGCCCGAGAGCACCGCGTGCTGAGCATGATCAATGAGAAGAAGGTTAACAATGAACAATTGTTCATTGAGAAAACAATAGCGATAGACACCTGGAAGAAGGTCCAACTGAAGAATAAGTGCACTGAAATGGTGGTAGTAGAAGCGTGCAAAACCATTATGGAACTACACATCCCCGAAGAGGCGCCTATGGAGGCCAAGATTCGGAAGTTGGCTACAGGTGTGCACGATGCTTGGACCGAGATGGCCAAGGTTCAGTTTGAGTTGAACCTCAAGATTACAGAGCTCGAGTTGAGGGCACAGCATTCAACTCTACCAAAGGTCAGAGAACAGTGCGAGGAAGCTTTCAAGAATGCAATTGCTACTATAGATGTCGTGGTGGCAGAATGCACAGTGCTCTTCGAGAAATCGATGGAGGTCCTCACGAGTCTCCAGGAAGATCCCAACCTACATAGGTTGGATATTGAGGTGACGGAATTACAACAACAGTATGACGAAGCCAGAGCGACAACATGCACCGTCGTCATCACATAGAGATTGGCCAAGCTGCATGAGGCAAAGGAACCGAAATAATAGACAAAATCAGCACAATGAAAAGAAGTATTCCTCAAGGCCATATTGGTTCCTTGGATGTATGATGCCTATGCACTCTCTGCCACTATTGGGGAGAAGTTGGCCAGCCTATAGACAACACAACAGAAGATCCAGGCAGATAGCGCAGAACCAGCAATGGAGCAACTATTAGAGTAGGTCAAGCAGGTGGCTATGCATTGTACAACTAAAGTTGCAGTGGTACAAGTGGAATTGGGAGGTCTTCACAGTAATATATTTGTACCAAAAGAGTGACTCGACGGCAAGTTACCATATTTGTGTTAGGGTCTATTCGAACAGGGTCCCCTAGGGTCGATTTTGGGGTTAAAAGCCCAAGTTTTTGTATGTAAAGTGTAAAGTCTCTACAATTTGTGGTCGCAAAGTGCGTAGATGTAAAGTGTCAAAAATGGTTTCCACCCTTCTATTTTGTAAGTTGTTTCGGCTTTAGAAGATCTACCCATGGTCTGCGGACCATGGGATTGTCTAAAAAGGAGAGTCTTAGAAGAGTCTAAGGTAGTTTTTAGAGAATAATGATGAATGTAATAGGTCATTAGTGAAAATATTGAAGAGTTTTAGAGTAGAAGAGAGGCTCTGAAGCTATGTGCATAGAGACCTAGGGTAGAAGTCTGCAGCTGTGTGTGTAGAGGCCTAGGCTTGAAGTCTGCAACTGAGTGCGCCGGGTAGTTAGAGTATGTAAGAATATCTGAAGTAATAAAGAAGATTACTCTAGAAATATCTTTGTTTGATATATTTACTTATGATATGAATAAATGTGGTTATGTTATGTTGAATAATGGTTTCATGATTTAATGTTATATTGATGCGCGAATCTATATGTTTTACATTGTTATCTAAATGCAAGTGATAATATTTGTTTAAGCGAAGAACATATTAATGCATATTGAAGTTATCAAATAATTAAGATGATCTGGGTAAATAAGAAAGTAAGAGTAATTACAGAAGTGCATAAGTGGTTGATTCGCCTGGTTAGGGTCCGTGAATGACAATCGTAGACCTTCGCAAAGGTCTAGAGGCCGATTAAGAGAAGTATATCGACAAGCCCTAAAATTCTTATTGATCTACATGAAGGAATATTTCGGGCATAAAATGACATCACTACCATCTCTGGGTGTGGAAACTTGGTTCCAGCATCCCCCCATACTACTTCGGGTGAGACTTCAGTGTCCGTGCTCTGCGGATTGATGCCGAAAGGGCTAGTAGTGTAGGGATTTGCTTGGCTAACTTAACGTTGAACCTAGGTCAGGGCCCCCTAAGCCAATAGCTAACCATTCCATGATGGCTCTTATCGTCTCTAGATCTACTGCAATTCCCTCCTTGGAGACAACATGCCCCAAGCAATGTACCTCACTCTGAAAGGAAATACACTTGTTGAGCTTAGCATACAATTGATTCTCTCTCAACAACCTCAACACTACTGCTAAATGTTCAGCATGCTCTTCCTCTTTTTTATAATATACCAGTATATCATCAATGAACACAATAACAAACTTATCAAAATATGGAAGCAACACACTATTCATCAAACACATGAATGTAGCTAGAGCATTAGTTAAGCCAAATGGAAAAAAAATAAACTCATAATACCCATACCTAGTCCTAAATGTAGTCTTGTAAACATCCTCTTGTTTGATGTGTACCTAATGGTATCCGGATATGAAGTCAATCTTCAAGAACACTATTGCTCCCTTTAGTTGATCGAACAAGTCATCAATCCTCGATAAAGGGTACCTGTTCTTGATAGTCACCTTGTTCAAATGCTTATATCAAATACACAATCCAAGAGTACCATTTTTCTTCTTCACAAACAAGACCGGTGTGCCCCAAGGTGATAAACTTGGCCTAATGTATCCCTTGTCCAACATTTCCTTGAATTCTAGCTTTAACTCAACTAACTCATGTGTGCTCATCTTGTAAGGTGCTTTTGATGTTGGATCTACTCCTAGCACTAAATCAATAGAAAATTTTACCTCCATGTGAGGTGGCAACTCTAAAATGTCTTCAGGAAATACATCCTGAAACTGCTACAAAATGGGGTACATGTTCAATACATCTACATCCTCAACCTCCTTACCCTTATCACTAGAAATGTGTACTACAAATAACATACACCCTTTCCTGCGGCTACACTTTGCTTGCATAGTTGTCACCATCCTAACTGACGTGGCTTTCTTCTTACCCTGTAAGACTCTTAGTTCCCCATTGTCATCAAGACACTCAATGGTTTTGTCATAACAGTCTACCTTGGTTCTATGAATATCCAACCAATCCATACCCAGCAACATACTGTATGATCCCAATGGTAATACATTCAAATATTTTGTTGTAGGAATACCATTCAATTAAATGTGCAAGATCTTACCCAATGATGAACTCGCTTCTTTGTACTTGTAGCCAACTTCACTAACCAAGACTCTGCATGCAATTCCTTACTCAAACCACACTTATCACCAAGTCAGGACTAACATAGCTATAATTAGATCCAGGGTCAATAAAAATAGAAATAATTTGATCAAAAAGCTTACCATCCATCTCAATTATAGATGCTTGGTGTTCTGCCTACCTGTCATTCATTGTCACATAGATACGTGGAATAATCTGACCAACATCCCCAACAGTCTGCACCTCATGTGCACTGTATATCTAAGGCATACCTCCCTGATTCTATGGACAATCTCTCTTAAGATGTTCCTTACTGCATGTCCAACACTCTAACCAATCAGTGCCCTCACCTCTATGTTGTTGTTGCTGATGTGACCCATGTCCTTGTCTAACCGCATTAAACTTATTTTTCACTGACACATTCTCTTTCTCATCTGCACGTGAAGGCCTTGTCCTCTTAGGCTACCATTTACCTTTACCTTTGTCCTTTCCTTTCGATCCATGTTGATATTCATTCTTATGCTTTGATTGTTCATAGTAATGCATTTGTTTTCCAATAACTTCCTCAAGTGACCGAGGCTCATCATACTCAATCTGATATCTAAATGCTAATGGAAAACCACTAAAAAATATACAAAATTTAGCCTTCTCATCTGTAAGATATAGTGCATACCTAAATAGCTCCATAAACTTGGTCATGTACTCTTCATCTATCATTCATCCCATATTTAGCTCACATAACTCTTTAGCCTTACAATCGTAGTACCTTTCTGACCAGTGCTTCTTCCTAAAAAGCCTATTGAAATACTTCCAACTCAAGTCATTTGTCCTGATGTGTTGGACCCACTTAACATATTCCCACCAAATGTATGCTTTACATTTCAAGCTGAATATCACTATTTTGGTCTTCATGTTATCTGTGTAATTATGAAACTCAAAGAATTTGTTCATCCCAAGTATCCAAGCCTTTGCATCTTTTGGCTTCTTCATATCTCCATCAAAATTAGGTGGTTTTGCTTTCTTGAATTCATCTAGAAAGTATCCTCTATCATTCCTCCTGTAAGGATGATAACAATAATGATCATGATTTCTATCAGAACTAAAACTAGAATAGTAAATGTACTCATCGCCCCTCCTATCTGGAGTTTCCAACAACCTTCCATCTCTAACTATGTCAGATATATCTGACCTATGTCTACCACGAGACCTATTGCCATATGCCCCATTAGTTCTATCCTCATGTCCATGGCTGATCCGAAGCAGCCCTTGTCGCTGCAAGTTTGAAAAACTCTGAAGAATTATTGCAATAACCTCTGCTTGCTTCTCTTCCTTCAAACTTCTCAATGCAATTGCCAATTTGGAAGAGGTCCCAACACCATAGTTCTCTTCGGATTCATAGGGAGAGTCTTTGTAGTCAAATATATTGCTATCCATTTGGTATTTATTCTTACAATGTATAATATGTAAAATAAACCAAATCACAATAAATAGACGTACCTTAGTATAGCTTGGGGAGGATACCTTGTTTGCAAGATCACCAAATCAGCATGATATATGTATAACATAATCATAACAGCATATACACATAAACATCACTCTAGCTAGGGTCTAATCATTGATGCAAGGCCATATCAACAATGCATGTTATGACCTCATGCACGACAACAACTGTTACTCCATTCTACACATTGCCACATGCAACCAACAACTTGCATAAGCAATGGCTAATCAACTACGCATACACATAAATGCATGTAGTCGAGCATAAGCGATCAATTCTTGTAATCAACCTACAAGACTGATATATGTAATCAATATATTCAAGAATGTAACCTATTAATACAAGGATGTAAGTAGGCAACATAAAATCAACATGTAAGTGACATATAATCCATATTTAACTAGTCACATACTCATGATAAATACACTTCACAAAATCAATATCAAATTCTCCATGAAAACCTTACTTCAACCAAAATCAGTCAGTAAGAAAATTCTACAAGCACGTGGAATGTAAGTGTAAGAGACACACATCCAACTGACATGCATGCATGGCCAACACACACCACCCATCTAGTCTGAGGGATGAACCATGATCGGATACCACTCTATAACACCCTCCTCCCACATATACCCATGCAACCATGCCAACTGGGGTAAACATGAGACAAGAGGCTACTATGATCAGGTTCGGACTCCTATGTAACCTTAAGGAAGTGGAATCAACATAAACATCACACATAATCATCCAAAATCATCAACAGAACCCTTAGGAGATAGTTAGCCACTCAGATAGCATGTCCCTGGGTCCCATTGTTGTTCTAGATCTCTTAGGTCATAGTCGCTCTCATTCTATGGGCAAGGGAGCAACCAACAACCCAAAGTCACTCTCATAGGCTTTCTTGCCAGTGACCAGAGACCAGAATTTTTAGTTCTATGCTAGCCATAGAAACTTTTAGGGGCTACTATTCATAGGTGGGCTAAATTTCCATGATTTTGCCAAAAAAAAATATTTGCCAATTTCCTTTTTTTATGAAAATGATTTTCCCAAATTTTACAATATAAAATTATTTTACCTTAAAATAACCAACATTATATAGAGGGTATATATAAAATGATTATAAATTTGAATAATTTTACAAATACATCAATAAATATTTGATAGTTTGCATATTAGGGCCTAGTGATATTCGCCAATTTTTTTAAACTTCAAGGTAATTTTCCATCCTTAAATTTTCCCTGATTCCAGTGACCCTGGGATTTAAGCCACTTTTATAGGCCCAAAGCCTAGGCCACTTCCCATAATGAAGTGATAGATTAGAATAAGTAAAATTACAGGGAAATAATGACACAAAAGCAATAATCTGAACAAGTCCATAACCATACCCCTACTAGCCATGACAAGAATTTCGTCAATATATCGTCAACATGTAACCTATAGGTGTAAACAATAGAATTAAGTGTAGGGATCTCATAATTATCTTAGAATTGCTATCAACCATTTTTCCCTCATGTCGTTTGCCGCATTATCATATATTATGCAATAGATACATTATCCATTCATTTACAAGTAAAAACATGCTGAGAGTCATCATAGTTGTTGTCATAAAATATACATATAAAACCAATATCATTGTATCCAATGAGTGAAATGCACTACATAATAATTAAGAAACAATTATATGTCACTGCATGAATAAAACGTTATGTTTTCCTTCATATTTATAGAAAAAAAATACTTTGGGAAAGATCCCTCTAGCCCTAACATTAATAACCACACTTTCAATGTAAGTGGATCATATTTCAATCAATATTAGTCAATATTACAACAACCCCAAATTCCATAGGTGCTTATGATGACTTAAACCAAAAACCCAAGCCCGTCCCTTTGAAAACTAGCTAAAGGGTGTTTGGGTAATCCTAAAGCTTGAATATTGGTTCAATTCTAAAGGTGTGGCAATTTTTTTATTTTTTATACATTTCCATAGATAGATGAATAAAATTGAACATTTGTTGAGCCATAGGATTTAAGTTTTAACCCATTCACACTATTATTCTAGGAGAGGAGTGATATTATTTACAAATCCTTTAAGTTTGAAATAAATCCAATGATCATAGATAGTTGCTAGAAAAGGCTTGTTGAATATAATCTCTATGTAGAGAGAAAATAGATATTTTTTTTAATAATTACAATAATTTTGTTTTTCTGTAACCTTAGAAAGCAATTTTTGAGAAATTGATCAAGAGTTGGTGTTGTTAACAACTTCAACATTTTATTTAGAATCATCCAAGCTTTGTTCCAAGTGTTGTTTCTCTCTCTCTATATATATATATATATGTGTGTGTGTGTGTGTGTGTGTGTGTGTGTGTGTGTTATGTGTGTGTGTGTGTGTGTGTGTGTGTGTGTGTGTGTGTGTGTTTATAGGTGTCCCTAATGGAGCCCTTTTTTCGATCCAAAACAAGCCCTTTCAATCCTCATCTCTACTTTATGTAAAGAAAGGTAGAATCTTGTTCTTAGGAGAGAGAGAGAGAGAGAGACCCCTTCAATCTTCATCTCTAGTTGATGTAAAGAAATATAGAATCTTGTTATTAGGAGAGAGAGAGAGAGAGCCTTTCAATCCTCATCTCTAGTTGATGTAAAGAAAGATAGAATCTAGAGAGAGAGAGAGAGAGAGAGAGAGAGAGAGAGGGAGAGAGAGGGAGAGAGAGAGAGATTTATGTTCAATCCAAACAATCCTCATCTCTAGTTGACGTAAATAAAGATAGAATCTAGAGAGAGAGAGAGAGAGAGAGAGAGATTTATTTATGTTCATAGGTGGCCCTAATGGAGCCCTTTTTCTATCCAAATCAATCCCTTTCAATCCTCACCTCTAATTGATGTAAAGAAAGATAGAATCTCATTCTTAGGAGAGAGAGAGACCCTTTCAAACCTCATCTCTAGTTGATGTAAAGAAATATAGAATCTTGTTCTTAGGGGAGAGAGAGAGAGAGACCCTTTCAATCCTCATCTCTAGTTGATGTAAAGAAATATAGAATCTTGTTCAAAGAGAGAGAGAGAGAGAGAGAGAGAGAGAGAGAGACCCTTTCAATCCTCATCTCTAGTTGATGTAAAGAAAGATAGAATCTTGTTCTTAGGGGAGAGAGAGAGAGAGAGACCATTACAATCCTCATCTCTAGTTGATGTAAAGAAAGATAAAATCTTGTTTAGAGTGAGAGAGAGAGAGAGAGAGACCCTTTCAATCCTCATCTCTAGTTTATGTAAAGAAATATAGAATCTTGTTCTATAGAGAGAGAGAGAGGAGAGAGGGAGAGAGAGGGAGGGAGGGAGAGAGGGAGAAAGGGAGAGAGGGAGTAGAGAGAGAGAGAGAGAGAGAGAGAGAGAGAGAGAGAGAGAGAGAGAGAATCTTGTTCCTAGCCTTAAGAGCAGAGAGAGAGAGAGAGAGAGAGAGAGAGAGAGAGAGAGAGAGAGAGAGAGAGAGAGGTTGTGCACATGGCATAATATGGCTCTAACTATCATACATTGTAGGTTTTCATTAATAGGAATATGACTAGAGAGAGAGGGGTTGTGCACATGGCATAATATGGCTCTAACTATAATACATTGTAGGTTTTCATTAATAGGAATATGACTATGATTAATGTTTGTTTCAATTTTCATGTATGTTAAACACAATAATGTTAGTTACTAATTCCAACACTAAGTGAGTCAATTATTCAAACTGCTAAAAAACTTTCCTATTTAATTACAACTTATCCAAACCATGTAGATTTCAAAGCAATAATGGCATAAAATGATAGTAATAATAGTAAGACAAGTACCTCAATTAAAGCTCCCATAGTTGTAGATAGAGCTTGCTCTGAGTTAACACCAAATCTTCCTATTGCAATATCCTCTAGTAGTTGTTATACTGATTCAACCAGAACTTAAAGAATCAACAAAACAATAAAATAAATTAAAATAACATTTTTGTGAATAAATAATATTTAAAAATACTTCAGTGCGTGAATACCTAAATTATCTTCTCTTGGTTTCAAGAATAATTTATTGTAGTCTAACCTTGGAACAAACCTCTCTCGATTTGATGAAGCACCAACCACAGCCACCATTGACTTTGTTTTTGCTATGTTGGATCAAGGGAGGTTTGCTCCATAATTATCCAAATCCCAATTTATTCTCTACTAAACAAGGCCAACCATGTTAAGATGGAAGCTCTTAAGCCCCCCTTCCTCCCACATCACTCTTAATTCCCCAACACCCAATCTATCTACTAGAAAAATAGTTGAATGCAACACATTGAGGTTCATGCATAGACACTAAAAAAACGAAAAATTCATAAAGAAACATATGTGGTTTTGTACATAAAGATAACATATAATAATCATTCATTAACATATAACTATCATTCATTAATTGTAGACACAAAATACTTCATCTCAATAAATTTTATCATCAAAAATATGTTTTCATAATATGGTACATCAACTTTCTAATCATATAAGTAGTACAAATAATTCTTTTCATTTTCTTTATTTTTGAAATGAATTGAGAAATTACTTCATCATTTCCTTATTCCCCTTTAGTTGTTTTGGCCTCTAAAAGTCTTCTTGATGTCCTAGTCATGTACTCACAACATGGAGGCTACAACAAGAGGGGTGGATCATTAGCTACAACAAGAAGGAAATGTTAAATTGATATTTATTATTATTATTTTAATTATTTCATTAATAAAATTAGTATTAGATTGTTCTTTACCTACTTGAGTAGTAGAGGAAAGTAGAGTAGTTTTGGATGCAATCATATGTTCATATTCTTGCCTAACCTCATCCTCTACATGATCTAGAGTTGAAACAAGAAACTTTATAATTAATACACCATTTTCAATTAAATATTTTTAATTGTAATCCATACTACATTTTTTATACCACACAAAATACCTTTAGTACTGAGTTGCACACCACCTTCATTGGGTGGCACCGCACCATCACTAGGTTGTGTTTTTTCGCTGCTTGCCTACTTAAAACAAACAAACAAACACATTATTTTATGGCCAAAATTAATAATCAATATAGTTTACATGTAATAAATTATAAATAATCTTGTTTGATTGTATTTACCTATGTGTCGATTTGAGTTTTCGAAGGTTGTGTTTGCTCGAAGTTCATTCAGTGTTCAATGATGACTTAATAGTTGTGCTTGAAAGAAATATTAATGTATTCCTTTGTTAGAATTTCTTTGAACTCCAATCCCTAGAATTTTAAGAATGAATTTTTCTTCTTTTGTGCAATTAAATTAATTTTTTTAACAATTTATTATTTGGATGGAATTTATTTTTTTATACTTAGAATTCATACAACCAATTTGGAGTAACCACTGAGACCAAGTTTATGTTGCCCATGTTTTCTTATTTTGGCCTTTATGGCCTTGCTTGTGTTTAGGAGCCTATGTTGAAAAGTTTCAAATACGTAATTTCATGTCGCAATGATGATAAAGCATCATAATTACATTATTAGAAGTGTTGCATACCTTCCTAAGTCAGGTTGTGTCTTTCCTTCCTTTCGGAGCATCTTATCCTTTGCATATTCCACTAGGGCCTTCCAATCCATCTTTGGGATCATTGGAGGATGCTCATACTTATGGTTCATTTTGCGAATGAACCTATATTGGTCTCGTGAATATTTAAATATCCACCTGCTTTTGAGGTGACATTATATATGCAGAAGGAACTATCACTGAACATGCCAACCAACGTGTTAATGAGTTACTCTTTTCACTTGGAACTTTGGGCATTCAACCTTGTACATATGGTGGGCCCAAATATATCCAAGTTCAGGTCATTTAACTGATTATAAAATATATCATTTCATGCAAAATGATATTATCATTAGTTTAAATTAATTGCACATTATACTCAAATTTCATTTAGGTTGTACATAAAAATGAAAACACTTCTTAGATACCTGAAACCTTTTGTATTTTTAGAGGGATGAGCTCATTGTCTACCAAAAGGGTAACTAGTAGCATTCCCATGCTAGTGACACGAGAACATCTAGGAAATCATGTTTCAAGGTTTTCAATGTCATGTTTTACATCCATATCATCTCATGCACAATTGGGCGTGTGTTGGTTAGGGGTGTAGGACTGATATCAACCCTGGGGCGTGTACTTATCAGAGTGACTGGTGTGCCACTCACATGTGAATATTGATGTTGTGCGGGTGTAGCAATGATGTTGGTACTAACACTGCCCTCTATAGGCATATCCTGAGGAACAACATCATTTGAAATCTCTTGTAAAAAATAAATAATTTTTATAAACTAATTGTAGGAGTATAAAAATTAAAATCCTATATAAATAAATGGGATAATTAGATATTTTTCTTATGCCACGGTGTTGAATTTTCTCCATCGAGTCCTTAATCTTTTCATTTATTTTTTTTGTCTGTAGATGAATCTCCATCAAATAAATAAAACATATGCTTAATTTTCTCAGGATCTTCCTTATTTTTTTAACTGGGTTGGTGGAGGAAAACATTTCTGCTTCATTAAGGTATTCCTCATGACAATCTGTGAACTACTCTACGATTGGTGCCTTGCCCCTGTCACCTTGGGACAATGGTGTTACCAACAATGAAATTTCATATTATTATTCATAAAAGTGCATGCATAATTCAAAAATTATGGAACTTGGTAAAGTAGTATGATATGGTTGTAGCATACCATGATATACAACTTCCCTTCAAATAATGATCCTCTTCAAATTTAATGCAACCCTTCCACAAGAACTCAAACCCTATAGTTGAATATGATTTGTAAATTTTGGCCTTTACAATAAACCCAACTTAAGGATAAAGTATAAATATAATGCATGTATTTCTCACATGTTCACTAGACTAAATATCATCATAGGGAAAATACAATATAATGTTGTGTTATTATCATCAATAAAATTCATAATCATATTTTGGGACAAATTTGAGTTGCTTTCTACTATGGTAAGAGAAGTCTTCTAAATAGTTTTATTGCAAGGTTCTTTCCTGCAAAGGCTTAAATAATGAATATCAACATTTGTTGGTGTACCATATTGAATATTTAATTACTAAATGTCTCTTTTAACTTTTTCATTGCTAAAAATATGGGGTTTTTTTGTAATGCCATACAAAATGAGTGGGATATTCTTAGTTTTGTAGAAATGAAAATTATAAAGACAAAGTTAATACATAGTTGAAACATGATTTCTAGAAGGTCACTGTTCTTTAGAATTATAATCACATTTATCAATGTACAATTTTTGAAATTTAGTGCCAATGAAAAACACTTCTATGGATTTATTCTTCTCTTCAAACAAGAGAAGAGAGTAAATGTGACTTAATGTCCCCACATAATAATTTCAAACACATAATAATAAAAAAGAGATGAGAATAATGGTTGAATTAACTATTATATACTCCACTAGTTAATCCCAAAAATATTGACACTTTGTAAAACTTGATGATTCCAATTACAACCAAACCCCTTTGGCACTTTCAACCATGATCAAAGTCAATGAAGAATTTTTTTTTATAGCCTTAGCCATCACATTCAAAAAAAGAAGTTGAAAATAAAAATGGATATCGTTGAATCCGAAGCGTCAATGAATTTAAGGGGGATTTCAAATTTAATGGAATTTTTTTAATTAATAGCAATTATTTTAGTGAGTCTAACTACAAGGAATTTTTTTTCATAACACTCATTAAAATAATCATTAAATTTCATTCTCTCTTTGTTAAACTAAGATACATATACATACACACATATTATATGGTATCTAATTATCAGTCTAGTTTGTGTTTTTCCTACAAAGGAAAGAGTCATTGTATTTTATAGGGACTAGAAATCCTGATTTTTGGTCAAATTTGTTATATACCTAGGGGGGATAATATGGGGTACAAAGGTAGGTACCCAAGGGAATAATGTAATAATGGGATGGACCATAGTAATAAATAAGGTGGTTAACCTGTATCATGTAAGGGACCACAAGTAGTTAGTAACCCATGGTATGAGATAGATGGTATTGAGGGAACCATGGTAATGATCCATGGTATTGTATGTATGAGGCCTATATAGATGCTAGGGACTCCACATTGAGAGGGATGTCAAGGAATATTGTATGAAAAGGCATATGGCTTGTGGAGTGTTCTCCTTCCTTAAGGAGTGAATGTATGGTGTTGCCCTACCTTAAGGGTTTGATATCAATAAAGAAGCATTTCTATATTCAAATCTTATTATTTCTTGGGTTTATTTCTATTATTTTATATTTTCATATCAGATCTATAACAAGTGGTATCAGAGCTATAACAAACCACTTGTTATAGCTCTAATACCACTTATTATAGATTTGATATGAAAATATAAGACAATGCAAATAAACCAAAGAACTGATAAGATAGAAATATATATTCTCTTTATTAATCAAACCCTTAAGGTAGGGCAACATTCACTCCTTAAGGAAGGAGAACACTCCACAAGACATATGCCTATTCATACAATATTCCTTGACACCTCTCAATGTGGAGTCTCTAGCCTCTATATAGGCCTCATACATACAATACCATGGGTCCATTACCATGGTTCCCTCAATACCATCTATCTAATACCATGGGCCCATTACATTATTACTAACTACTTGTGGTCCCTTACATGATACAGGTTAACCACCTTATTTACTACTATGGCCCATCCCATTATTACATTATTCCCTTGGGTACCTCCCTTTGTACCCCATATTATCCCCCATGGGTATATAACAAAATTGCCCTCAATAGTTTGGTTCAAAAGTTGTATATATATATAATTTTAGAAAGAGTGCCCCCTCTATGACATTCATTAAAAGCAATATAAATAGGGATTTTGTAATTAATTAGTCATTAGATCTTCCATATATATGTACTCAAAAACCTTCGGATGTAGCCAAAAGTCTTGTACTTTTCCTATATAAAAATCTATTGAATTCATGATCATTGTCAAAAAAAACTTACCTAGGAAAAGTAAGGCCCTGGTATCAAGAGTTATTACTTTAATCCCTAACAAATATTGAAGGTACTGAAATCATATGTTTGACTCTAACAATATAAACATGACCTTTGATACTTTACAATTGACTTGAAAACTACACACATGTGGACACATTATACAAGTGGCTAGGAGGTTATTAACTTCAAATCGGTTGAGAGCGTTAGACCTTACGAATCATCCAACCAAGGTTCTTCTCTAGGGGGATCAAGTGCCCTAACATCCCATGGAAAGGTTGTTGTAGGAGTATGTCATGCTTGCTAAGTTAATTAGTTGGACAAAGGGTTAAAAAGAGGGATGTTGAGCTATGAAGGGTTGGTACAAGGTTTAAATAGGATTATGTTGGGTGAAGGGAAAGTATAATAACTAAGAGAAATTGTTGATTAGTACAATAGATTAAAGGAGTTGTCTACTTGTGAGTAGTAGATTTACAGAGCTTAAAAAAAGCTAATATTTGTGTGACAAGGAGTAAAGGATAACAAGTACAAAGGACACATAAGGACTAAAAGGGCTACATATATGTATTTACAATTGCATTAAGGCCAAGAATATTTTGGGATGTATTGGAAATTGGTAGTTTAAAAAATAACACACATATATATGAGTTTATGCAACTACTAGTCTACCTCATGTGCTTCCCATCTATGTTCTAGAAAGATTGGTTTTAGGAGAAATATGTAACCATACCGTCATGCAATGATTTAATGCCACATTATCAAAGAATAAGAAATGTATTTTTATCTCATACAACTTTCAAGTGGGATATTATATGATGAGAGATATCAAGCACAACAATAAAGAAGGAAAGTGTAGCTAGAATACATATTTCAAACAAATAGGTTTAAAAGGCATGATCTTAAAGGGTTAGTGTTAAAAATTCAAAACAAGTATTTTTAGCATTTCCATATGCTTATGAGGTGTAGTGAGAAGAAGTCTTCACATAAAATGTCCAAGGTTGAAAGGAAGTGAAAAGGAGAAGAGCCAATACAAATTTTATTGTTTTTATTACATTGTCTCTAGAAAAGTAGATACAAATCATCTATCAATGACCTACTGAGATGAAAGCCAAAGAAGTAGGGAAAGTTGAGATATCTCATCTAAAAGAGGAAGCTATGCTCAAAGCTATGTAGGAGGAATAAGAAATATATCTCCAAGGAAAATAATGAGAAAGAGAGATTGCATAATAATTTAAAAGAAAGAAATAAGAATAAGTAAGAAACCCAACAAGAAATAAAAAAAAAAAGGAAACATGACAAAGAAAAAGGGAATTAACAAAATAAAGGAGGAAATAACGAGAGGAAAAATTTAAAAGGGGTCTATAAAATAGATGGATAGAGTATCCAAGATTGTTGAAGAGTGGATAAACAAGTAATAAGAAGAAAATTCTCAAAAGGATAAAGAAGAAAATATGTTAAGAGGAAGAGAAAAAGAAGGCTTCCCCAATCAAGCCTAAGCTCTCTATAACTGAGGATGTCATTGACCTTGTAGGAGAAGAGAAAATTAAGGTATTTAGTACCCAACTTTATAGTGAACACCCCTTAGGGACTGACACTCCAAGAGAGAATGAGAAGTAAGGTGTTAATATAAATCAAGAAGAATTTATCATAGAAGTAGTTATCCCCATTAGATATGATGAGACATTAAACCCTAGATAGAATAAAGAGACAAAATCCACTCCTACTGTTGAAGATAATAATTCTCAGAGTTCCTAGGAAATGACCAATATGAAAATTCTTCCTAATTAAGCTAACATTCCTCCTATGATAAAGTAGGGAATAGAAATAGAAATGGAAAAGTAGGAAATAGTGATGGAATATTTCTATACACCAAATAGTTTAGGTAATGTTCTATCCTAGGGTAGTAGACCATACCTTAACAAATGGATGATGTCACTAACTTGGAACCGATTGCATATGATAGAAAAAAGGAAATAGAGTGTGAGGAAAAATAAAAGTAAAATAACAATCACCATGTATAATGTGGTGATATGCACTTCAAAATAGGTCACACTATATGCCAAGAAATACCAAACCATCAATTTGGTAGTAGTTATGTTAGATTTATCCCATACCTCATACAACAAGGCTAGAGAGGAGGAAACATAGCTTGATCAAGCCAAAAAAAAAGTAACCTCCCTTCAGCATCAAATATAGTACTATAAATAATTATGAGGTAGAGAAAGCATGGTAAATGACCTCATGGATGAGCGTGACAGATATTGGAAGGCACAAGATACATTTTATAAAAGGTTTCTAACTTTAAAAAGGAAAATCTATATTTTTTAGTGGAACACAAGGAAGTTTTAAAATGGAAGGAAAGGGGATCCAAGAATAAAACCAAATATAATATATTATAGAAATTCAAAAGGCTAGGGGAAATGAAGAGCACATAATAATACCTTTATCTAAGGAAAGACTAAACCATGTGGGCACATCCTCCAAGTATTATGTAGATTTTATAGCATAACTAACATAACATATGAATGAGGAGTCGTTAGCATGTTAAAGGAGATTGAAAAAGGTAAATTCATTGATGACCAATCTCCATTTTCCATTTTTAAAGTCACCAAAATATTTTTAGCCATTTTAGGAAGTTGCAACCGATGGTAGAAAGTAGATAATCACTAGAAGAACATCAAACAAATCTCTTTGGTTGAATGAGTACATTTAAAGAGGTTTTCAGTTGACGAGATTATAATTATAGATAAAATAGAAAGGATGATGCCTAGAATTGGTAAATACACTCAAGGGTTCAAGGAATGTATGGATAACTTGATTATTCTAATAGACAAGCATAAATTCCCTTACATTTGAAAATGTGAAGATACTTTTGCTCAATGGGATACTTTTGATGAGAAACACACAAATGATGAAAATATGAGATCACCTAAGTAACAATGTTAGTTATTTGTTGTAATCATAGTAATAATTATAAATAAAAGGGGGAACCATTCTAAGGAATTTGGTCCCAAAGGACACATTTTTTTCTATTTATAGTGGCAAAAATATTTTTGAAGTTAATTCAGAAGCTTTAAAAATGTCATTTCTTATTTGATCTTGATTGGAGTATTATTATCATGAACTATTCCTACTTCATGATGCCTCCAACAAGAATTACTAATGATGCTATAGGTTATTATTAATTGCATGTGCTTTCTTCTTGAAAATATTTAGTGACTTGTATACATTATAGATGGTTGAGAATATAAATAAATGTTTTTTCTTCTTACTTCTTAGATAGGTGTTCTTTCATAGGTTAAAGTGTTCTTTCATATATATGTTTTCATTGTAATTGAATCTAAGTTATCTTGAATGATTTTCCTTATAATTACGTGTTTTTGATCCTTTAAGATTAAGGCTAGTGAGAGCACAAATTCCAGTTTGGATAGGATTCATCACATTAATATTCATTAATTGTTGCAGAATGACCTTCATACCTAATCAAATTGAAACAAACAAGTGTTCTCCTTGAACCAGTGGAGAAAGGATCTTAGACGAACCATTATGTGGATGGGTTTTTCATTGATAGTGCATCTGAAGAACCCTAGGGTGTAGTGGGAGGTAATGACATTAGAAATCCTTTGCTAACCATGTGGAAAATGACGAACCTAAGATATACTTCAGCCAAATTGAAAATTTTGTTGAGGTTCACCAAAAATTCAAACCTCAAGGTTTGAGTTCAATGAACCCTATGACATTAACAGAACCCACAAAAGAGAGCATTAAGGCAAAGACCTTGGCCTTATATTTTTGTTCCAATGCAACTTCCAAAATCTTAAGGTGTATTTTAATGTTGCAACTATCTATACGTTTTCACGTGGGTTGGGTTTACATCAGTTTGGGTCATTCAAACAAATGTTTTTTACCAACTCCCTAGACCCAGGGAAAGTAGCCACAACAAACAAAGAGCAGGGCCAAGCATTAAATACTTCCTTTAGTTATGTAAATAAGTACTTCCTATATCCATCAATATATCCAATGCCTCAAAATGGTAGTAACCTATCCCACTACCGCACCAGACCACCAACTGAGCTATCATGCAATAGGGTGATTGGATATTCTATTTTAAGGGTCCCATAATAGAAGAAGCAAGTATCCACACATCAAAGTATTTAACCAAACTATAAAATTTATTACTCCATTCAATGGCTTCTTGAACTCGTTCCACACGCCTCTAGCACCAAACCCCACCAAATCCACAAACATAGATGAAAATTGAAATTCGATAAATAGAAACCTTATTACACATGTTACAAGAAATAGAAATAAATTAAAATTTATTCCATGTTCCTGAAATATATAGGGCTCTCTAGATGTATTGAAATAGATGGTTGGCTAGAGCTTTAATCTATCAAGCTTGTCATTGAAGTTACCATGGCGCTAGAAAAATTACACAAATATTGTTTGATGATGCAAAGAATGAGAAACCAGACATGGATTCCTAAAAAATTCTAAGATTAGACTAAAAACGATCAATATTTGCATTTACAAGCGATACACCTTACAATAGATTCATGCACTGATAGGAGTGGAGGTAGATGTAGGTGAAGTTAAAAAAATCAATTTAATCATTCCAAGTGCAGTTCAAGACCCTGCAGTTTGAGACCCCATAATTCCAAAGGGTGTTTAATAACGAAAAAGTCATTATGCAAATGGGATGAAGTAATTACATGTTTGTAGCATTTCATTTAATATATATTTTTTTCACCCTTATTAGAATTTCTCTCCCACCCTTAAGAACTCAAAAAAACATAATTAATGAATATAGGGGTTGATTTATGTGCATAATATCAAAACCATTTGAATTATAGTTATTTCACATATATGGTTGAAATGCTATGGTTGATTGAAATGCTATGGTTGAGATGAACAACATGACCAACCACGTGGTTTTTCCTTTGCTTGGCTTGTTTTTCTCATATGTAGTGAAACAACTTGGACTTTTTAAGTTATGTAAATGATAAGAGGACCCAAAACTATTTTGCTCTCAATAATTTGGCTTATTTTGCATACACATAACAATCCAACAAAAGGGAGGAAACAACTAAAATAACTTTTTTAGTAAAGAAACAAGTGGATGGTTTCATAAGGAGAGACTACATTTACAATGTTATTATCTATGACTAAATTTTTCCACACTACTAATCCAAATTTCTCACAAGAAAAGCAAGAATAATCATCTAATGCCTTTGAAGAAGTTGGGGTATATGAGCCAAGTATTAGGATACGAGGAGGAAATGCCATTAATTTGTACACTTAAAAGTAATGAAAATGCCTCATGATTTTCCTATGTCTAGTTAGTAAAGCATGGAATTAATTATATATAATCTTATAAGCATAAAGAAAATAAAAAACCCTAACCTTAAAGACAAAGCCTAAGGATTTTAAAATCTTATCCAAAAATAGAGACAATGATTTAACTACTATTAGAGTGATTTGGTGTTTCACAACAAAGCATTAATTGATAAGAGAAGAGAGAAAGCAATAGTAAAGGATAAAGAGAAACTCGTAAATGACCATAATGGACCATAGTTTCTCATAACTCATTGAATCTAGACACATCATAATCTCTCATAATTCAATAACTAGTATAGTGATATATGGATTTGGCATTGTGCTCTTTGATATTTAAGAATAAAGACACAATACATCAGTTTTCTAGATATTTTTCCCATGTTGTATTTCTCTAGGGAATATATTATGTTCACGGTAATCTATTGTGTGTTTTTTACACTATCAATGTATTGTTTTTTCAGTATATCTTAACAATATTTTGTTTTGTTTTATATTCTATAAAATCACTAAATATAAGAAAAAGAGTAACACAAATTCCTATTGTGTTAAAGGAAAGTTTTAGATATTTATATGAGTGAAGCATTAGAATAAGTTTTGACTTAAGTGAAGATGGTGCTCATTGCCAAAGATATTCTCTTCCTCTTCAAAAAAATCCTATTCCAGAAACCCTCGATTTAATCTCTAAGTTTGTAGATGTTAAAACCTTGAATCTCATTAAAATTTTTCTGTCATCTACTTTATTTTCCTACAAAGGCACTTTCTACAAACAAACAGAGGGAACAACTATGGGATCCTCCCAGTCTCCAGTTGTAGCTAATATTTTCATGTAACATTTGAAGGCTATGGCCCTCAATTATTGGCATTTTAAACCCAAATGTTTGTATCAATTTGTGGAAGATGCATTTTTAATTTGGCCACATGGGCTCCTCACTCTTTAGGATTTCCTAAATTAGCTTAATAACCTTTCTTTGCACTTCTAATTCACCATGGAATTAGAAGAATGTTCAACTCTTCCTTTCCTTGTTGTCCTTGTATCTTTTCTTCTGAATAGTTCCCTTACCTTCAAATTTTATCATAAGCAGATTCACACTGATCATTACATTCATGCCCAATCTCATCATCATCATACACAAAATTTTGTCATCCTAAAGACCCTTTTCAATGGGGCACTTAGAATTTCTAACCCCCATTTTTTCTCTTCAAAAAGGGATCAACTCACTAAAGCCCTTATCAAGAATGGTTATTCTTATTCTCAAGTCAATAAAGCATATAGGTCTACCTACTCTTGTCACCCATGTGAACCTCTGCCCCCTCCCAAAGCTCTCCTTTCTCTTCCTTATATAAAAGGAACAATGGATTGTATTTCCAAATTTTTATCCAAAAAGAACATCAAAACTATATTTATACTCTATAAAACCTAAAGAAATTATTCAAGTCCCCTAAAAATAAGATGGATCCACTGTTGGGTCCCAAGGTCAACCAAATTCCCCACTCCTATGGTAAGTCTTACATTAGGCATGGAATCCCCCCGAGGCATGTTTTGGGGCTCAAAGCCCATGTTTTGACATAATGATGTTGTAAAGCCCCACGAATTGTGGGTGCAGAAGTATTTTAGAGTCATAGCGTTTTCCACCCTAGTTTGTGATGTAATTTTGTCCTACCCACGGTCCGCGAACCATGGGATTGTATAAATAGAGCGAGGCTCTAAGTGTGGAAGGATAACAAGTCTAAGGGATTGAGTCGCAAGTGTAAAGTGTGTCTTGGGTCATAGAGTAGGAGAAGGCTCTACAGCTGAGTGCGTAGAGGCCTAGTAGTCTGAAGCTGAGTGCGCAAACCCGTACAGCTAAGTGCGTAGGGCAGAGTCAAGTCTGTAACTGAAGAAGAAAATAATAAAGAGAAGTTTTATCTAAATTCTATGTATCTGTACTTGGGTTATTACATGTTTGATATGAATCAAAAATATACTATTTATTTACTGCGCACACTTGTATGAATGATTTATATTGCTAAGTATAACTTAACCCATACAAGTAGGCTAAGTTAATCAACTAACAGTGGAATACTAGTAAGGACTTGGGTAATAACAACATTCGGCCCTCGAGCAGGGCTACATAAAGGTAGCATCTCAGGCTGCGAGGTATGAGTAAGTACACATAGCGACGGGTGCCCAAGGTCGAACTGCGGACTACTTGAACTCATCAAACATCTCTAGGGTGCAAAAAATTGGTTCTAGAACCCTCCCATACTACTTCGAGTGAGACCTTAGTCCGTGCTCCACGAACTGTTGCCGAAAGGGCCAGTAGTACCAGGATTTGTTTGGCTAAATCACCTCTAAACCTAGGTCAGGCCCCAACAAGCCAACAAATGGTTCCATTTCTTGGACGGGGATCTACATAAGAGATGTCTGATGTCGTGTCACTAGAATCTGACAAAGAAAGAAATTGAAGAGTGGTTGGACAAAAGATTCACAAGTTCGTGGCACAGGAAAACAGGAATCTGCATATATCTAAGGAACAGTGGTTAGAGAACTACTTATATATGGAAATCCATGAAATTTTCTTTGCATCCTTCCCCTCCGAGTTGTATGAGTGGATCACAAAGCTAGAAAACAATCAAGGAAGTTGTAGGCTCGACAAACCTATTGTGTGGACTCTAGAGTTGGTGCGTAGACTAGAAGCCTCGAAAGATAAGATTGCGCGCTATGGACGATTGGCTCGATCAAATTATAGGAGGGTTTATCACCGAGTTCACGGTAGATACTTC
Organism: Pinus taeda; assembly: GCA_000404065.3. NCBI lineage: Eukaryota > Viridiplantae > Streptophyta > Pinopsida > Pinales > Pinaceae > Pinus > Pinus taeda. The sequence continues at coordinate 40,671 of APFE031390419.1, read as the reverse complement.
AGTCAGCTAAAGCAAGGTAGAAAGATGCTTCCTCAAAGGACCATGAGGTAAGTATGTTAAGTCTTTGAACACTTGGATTAAAATTCTACTATGTGAAAAGTGGGTTATGCGAATAAATTGATGTTTGGGGCTACACAAAGTGGGAGGATCTATAGAAATGAAGGTACTGCAGAGATAGAAACTATCCCCTTGATTTTGCCTCAGCGAGAAAGCGAGGAAGATCTCGCAAAAGTTTCACCAAGAAGTGCAATTAGTCTGATAATGCAGTGAATTTCGTGCATACCACCCCCACCTACACCACCACCAGTTTCACCCTCTTCACCCCCATCTCTGCCCACACCACCTCCACCACCGCCATAGTTCAATATGGCGAGTGTGATAAAATTGTTCGTGTTCAGAGTAAGGAAGGAAGATCCAGACCAATTTTGGTTCTTGGTAAAGGCTGTATGGGAAGAGCAAGGAGTCATGGATGACAATATAAAGAAGGCAGTACTGGTAAGCACTTTGTAGGATCGCGCACTGACATGGTACATTAAGCATTCCAATGACAATCCAAACGTAGGGATCGCAAATATCCAAGCCGCGCTAAACAGGGAATTTAGCAGGACAAAATCGGAGACATAGTCGATTATCGGGTTTAAGGAAATCACAACGCTTCCAGGTGAGACCCCCTCGGAGCAAGATCAAAGACTGAAGGGTATGATTCACAAAGCCAACATGACCTTGATAGATGGGCAACACCGCGCATCATTTGTAGCATCATTAACGTTGCATCTAAGGATGGCACTGTCACAACAAAAGCTATCTACTTAGGCCAAAGCCTTAGAGATTGCAATGAGGCTACACAAAACCCTAATACAAGATCCTAGCCTAGGAATGCAACAGATCTGCGCGCAATTGAAAAACTTGTGCCTTGAGATGCAGAGCTTGAAACAAGACAGGACAACTCGCCCAGAAACGTGCGAGGATATATGGTGCATAAAATGTAAGGGCCAGGGGCATGACAAGGACCATTGCACAGTCTTCATGAACTACCTAGCGGGAGGAGGGCCAATGCCATTGAGACCAGAGGCAAAAGCATGGTCGAGCATGGCGCTTGCATTATGCTGTGCAATTTGTCAGATAGGAGGGAATCATGCTACAGATAATTGCCACCTATTACAGAATTATACACAAATGTCCCAGCAATTGTTCTATAATTTCTGCAGGTGAGTAGGCCATGATGAGCGTACCTATAGAAGTTATGAACTAATGAAGGATCAGACTCCTACCTACAGGGTGTAGACCGAAACGTAAGCCCTCGATCCAAATACAGGGATGGTGTGCACTGGGTTTCAGGGACATGGACGAGGTCGAGGTGGAATGCGACCAGGAAGGAGTCACAGACAGCTGATTTGTTACAATTGCGGAGGGCAAGGGCATTATGCCCGCGATTGTACAAATACGACGAGAGCATCATGTTTATATTGTACCCAATTTGATCATGAGATGGAGGATTGCCCCACACTGATAGCGAGGTTGCATGATAAAGGAACACTCCATCCTCCACCAACTCAGAACCTGCAAATGATGAGGTTTGAGCTACACGAAGAGGACCCGAATGTCAACATCGTGCTCCGTAGAGGTATCACGACAGAAGATGACAAGGGCAAGCAACCTGAAGAGATTTATTGGGTTCGCAAGGCTCCTATAAAGGAACCAGAGTTCGATTTGGAGCACACAAAGAAGACATTTATGGAAGCTAAGAAGAGCTTCACGGAGGCCTCCACTTCAGGTAGTAAAGACAAACTATAACTAGAGATGGACCCATCAATGCTTACTACCTTTCTAGAGACATGCATGAAGTTGTTGTGCGACATCAAGGCTATGAAGGGACACAAGAACACCTCACTAGATGTGCTGGATTAGGGGAACCACCCGTAGTCCGAAAGCTCGGAAAGCACACAACGTGAACAAGAAGAGAGATGAGATTGACTGCGCAAATCAGGGAATATGAAATGGATCAAGTGTTTCTAGATTTAGGATCGAACACGAACGTATTTCCAAAGGAGACATGGGAGCACATGGGCAGGCCCACGTTGAAATGGTCTCCTATTCAATTGAGAATGGCAAACTAGCAAAATATCCTACCGATGGGAAGATTGCAGGGAATAATGGTAGATATCGAAGGTGCGAATGCACTTGCAGGTTTCGAAGTCATAGATATTGTTGATGACAACATTCCCTATCTCGCGCTACTGGGAATAGATTGGGCGACTGATATGAATGAAGTGATAAATCTAAAGAAGCACAAAATGGTTTTTGAGAAAAAGTCACTACGCATAGTGCTACCTTTAGACCCTGCGGAAGGATCGTGCTACACAGAGCCAATGCGCGATGACGAGAGCGACGACAATCTAGACAGTATCTACAAGATAACTGTGCGGGAGCAGGACTGGGTAAATCCAACAACAAATGGCAGGATTTCCTGGGAGCGCGAAAGCTCCTACACATCAGATTCAGATGAGGAAATAGAACGATGGCAAAATCGATTACATGAGGTAACCACACTCAATTGCAACATGATGATAAAGTCACTATGATGTGTAGAAACAGAGGCAAGGGTAATGCGAGCTACGCCCACAAGGTGGTGAGGTATGCACCAGCGGAATTTTAAGCACTAGTGGGGATGCAGAAGGATGATGTGCCTACAATTTGGGAACTACAGATGTGGCTAACATACAAGTATGACGTATGGGATGATCCACATTCACACCTCAGAAAATGGACAAAGGTCTATGGGGAAGAGCCACAACCTGAATGGGTGCATTTGTTCTATCATACCCTGGATTTCATACCCATGAATTGGTATACTGAGACGGAGCCCTGCCATGGCACGAGCAAATGGGATATCTTACGCGAAGGATTCTTGTTAACCTTCACGTTTTAAGATCGTTGGTGGGATACTATTGATGATGCGCTACAACCAGTAAAATCAACTATCTTCAAAATACCCCAGGAGCCAATGGAAGTGATTCAGTCGAAATGGGCGACACAACTGAGCTGCATGCTGAAGTGTTACAATGCAAATATTGAAGAGGATGATGAGGATCCACAGCATATTAACATTCCAGAAACTGAAGGCTATCGCGAGGTTCGAGGACCATTGATTGAGGATCCTGACATCATCGTGCCGATGGAAAAACTATTGAAAAAGGATGTCACATTTTGTTGGAATGATGATTGCATGAAGAGCCTGGATGTCCTAAAGGGGAAATTGGCCTCCGCTCCAATCTTGGTCTTCCCAAAATGGGATGTGGAGTTTCATCTCCATTTTGATGCATCGTGTATCGCACTGGGAGCAGTGCTCACACAAGAGGGCGGAGAAGGCTTGGACCACCTTATCGCCTTTGCAAGTCGTATATTGTCTAAATCCAAGAAGAACTATTCCACAACCAAGCGCGAGGGGTTAGCAATTGTGTATGCGCTCCAAAAATACCGGCACTATTTTCTAGGAGGACATTTCAAGATGTATACAGACCATTCCGCGCCAAAATAATTAGTCAATAAGCCTGTGTTGGGGGGGCACATATGTAGGTGGATCTTATTGTTCCAAGAATATGACTTTGAGGTCATGATCAAACCTGGATGCCTGAACGCAGCACCGGATCACTTGTCACATATTGAGACAGGCAAGGAACCTACTAGTTTGGAGGAGAGATTACCTGACAGCTCTTTGCGGTGCGCATCGCAGATGGGCACTTCAAGGATATAATCCACTTTCTGACAATAGGGACTGCACCGAAGGAATACTCCATCCAACAGAAGAAGGAATTGGTGGTGCACGTGGCAAATTTTTCTATCAATGCGAGGCACCTATACAAAATGGGAAATGATGAGATATTGCGAAGATACGTACCTGAATTTGAACGAAGTCAGATCCTCGTGGAAGCACATGGGGACACTACAGGAGGACACTATGCAGGATGTGCGAACGCATAAAAGATTCTTCGCGTAGGGTTATGGTGGCCAACCCTTCACCAGGATTCAAAAGCACACTGTAAGGCCTGCGATATATGTCAAAGGACTGTAAAACCATCACGAAGGGATGAGATGTCATCGAATCCAAAAATAACACTACAGTCATTCGAGAAATGGGCAATTGACTTCGTGGGACCTATCAAACCTCAGGGAAAAATGGGCACGCGCTACATCATCACCGTGACGGAGTACCTAGCATGATGGGTGGAAGTGCAGCTAGTCAAAGACTGCACGACCGCTATAGCTATGAAGTTTTGGTTTGAAAATGTGTTGACCTGATTTGGTTGTCCGAAAAATCTTAATGAGTAATCGCAGAACACATTTCCTGAACAAAACCATCAACGCGCTCACATAAGAGATCCAGGTGTATCATCAGAAAAGTACACCATATCACCCACAAGCCAATGGGACTGTAGAAGTATTCAACAAAATACTGGAGATTGCGCTAACCAAAGTGTGCAATGCACAGCGAAGCAATTAGGACCTGCGCGTACCTACAGTGCTATGGGCTTACAGGACAACATGCAAGAAACTGATGGGACAAACACCTTTCCAGTTAGTTTATGGTGTGGAAGTTGTCATGCTAATGGAATATATTGTACCTAGTCTACACATAGCAGCGCTAACAGGGATGATGAACTGCGAAGCTCTGGAGGAAAGGCTCGCACAATTGGAAGAACTTGAGGAGGAACAATTTTTGGCTAGATTTCATCAGCAGGTACAAAAGCAGCGTGAAAAGGCCTAGCACGACCACCATATCAAGTTGTGCACCTTCAAGGTAAATGACTTAGTGTTGTTGTACGACAATAAGTTTGAAAACTATTCGGGAAAATTCAGAATGCATTGGATGGGACTATACGTGGTTAAGGAGGTCACAAATGAAGGTGTGGTCTAGCTAGTCAAACTAAATGGAGAACCCTTCCCAGGAAAAGTGAATGGCAGCCACTTGAAGCCCTACATGAGTGGGCCGACTATCTGACTAGCCAGCAAAGGCATAGTCTTTGCACTTCGAGGATCCATACAAAGGCGAGGGACTATAAACATATGCAGCAGATACCGATACACATGTATGGAAACAATTCAGACACGAAGGTCTCATAACAACGGATGCAGCAGATACAACAAGCAGCAGCTCAGTGCACTACTGATCTCAGCACAGTTCGAGAACAGCTAGAGGGACTCCATGCCAAGATCATCGTGCCGACCGAGTGACTCGAGGGCAAGTCACGATGTTTGTGTTGGGGGCCTATTGGGCATGGAACCCCCCCCGAGGAAGCCCATGTTTTGACCGAATGATGTTGTAAAGCCCCGTAAATTGCAGGCACAGAAATATGTTAGAATCATAGGGTTGTCCGCCCTACTTTGTAATGTAATGTTGGCCTCGCAGACCATGGGACTGTATAAATAGAGCGAGGCTCTAACTGTGAAAAGAGAACAAGTCTAAGGGATTGAGTCACAAGTGTAAAGTGTGTCTTAGGTCATAGAGTAGGAGAAGGCCCTGCAGTTGAGTGTGCAGAGGCCTAGTAGTCCGCAGCTGAGTGCGCGGACCGCGCGGACCCCTGCAGTTGAGTGCACAGGGTGGAGTCGAGTCTATAGCTGAAAAATAAAATAATAAAGAGAAGTTTTATCTGAATTCTATGTATCTGTACTTGGGTTATTACATGTTTGATATAAATCACAAATATAATAGTTATTTACTGTGCACACTTGTATGAATGATTTATATTGCTAAGTATAACTTAACCCATACAATTAGGCTAAGTTAATCAACTAAAAAAGGAATACTAATAAGGACATGGGTAATAACAACGTTCGGTCCCTGAGTAGGGCCGCGAGAAGGCAGCATCTCAGGCTGCAAGGTATGGGTAAGTGCACATAGCGACAGGCACGCAAGGTCGAACCGCGGACTACTTGAACTCATCAAACATCTCCAGGGTGTAGAAACCTGGTTCTAGCACCCTCCCATACTACTTCGGGTGAGACCTTAGTCTGTGTTCCGCGGACTGTTGCCGAAAGGGCCAGTAGTACCGGGATTTGTTTGGCTAAATCACCTCTGAACTTGGGTCAGGCCCCAACAAGCCAACAACAACCCACAATAGGGTTTTAAAGTGATCTCTTATAGAAAACTCCTTAAAAGCTAAACACCTTAGCAACTTTGACTAGACCAAGATCTTAGCTCAGGCTTCGTTCTAATCAACCTAGCTCCTTTGTGAAGCCATTGAGATTGAGAAACACCCAATAACTTTAATAGGGAAGAAGGCTACAAGCTGAATAACTCTTGGAATCCCCTTATAGACCTCCTTAAATCTTAACCTTTTCTTTCCTTCCTTCCATTTGGTCGATTGTTTCCCTTTTTTCTTCCCTCTTTCCTCCTCCTTTCCTCCAATATAGGCTTATAATTCCTATTTTTAATTGATTCCCACTTTCTTCTTATTTTTAGTCTCATCAATTTTTGCTTTCTAGAGCCTAAATTTTTTTTCTAAGTAAGTTTAATCTGTTAATATGATACAAAAAAGAAGCTATAGTGAGGCTCGGCCTCAAAAGTTCTAAACATCATTCATCACACAATAAGACTGTCTAGCATTGACTTCCCCAACAGAGGGGAAACCAGTCCAAGAAAGCATAAGAGCCCCAACAGAGGGGAAACCAGTCCAAGAAAGCAAAATAGCCCATGCATGGGTTACCAGTTTTGATTACAAAACAATAAAACATTTTAGACATTGCAGAGTCATAACCAGGAAACATACAAACTTAACTATAACTGCCCATTCAACAAGAAAAAACATCCACCTGGAAAACTCGACACCTCGCTGCCAATTGTCCATATTAGAGGTTGTCCAGGGCCGGTTCTTCCATAATCGGACACGCATATTTGTCTGAATTGTCATCCTCATCCGACGTGCCACTGCCATGTGCTGGATGGACTCCCTCAATGCTGCCTGTGCCCCCACGCATTCCGAACGTGTCGCCACGACGACTGCCTGAGGCCAACGTGTTACCAAACTTGCCTTCCTCAACTTGCTGGCTGCCAGCCAACTCTTTACCATGCAAGGTGACTTTATCTTCGTCTGTTCGCTAATTACCAGGGTTGCACCTGCTCTTGCTGCTTGGTTCTGCTCTGTTCGGCTCATCATTGTGCTCAAACAAAGGAGCTGGCGGTTCAGTTTCTTCAGTAAAAGCAATTGTAACGGTGGCTATGATTACGAGACGATTCAAGGTGCTACGAAATCGAAATTGTGTGGTATGGGGAGCTAGATGCAGAGGTAGGGGGAAATTGGCAGTGTGAACTACCGCATCTCCTCTTCTTGTGCCATGGAGCCAATTTCTTCCTCATCCGCTATGAGTGTCTAGGTAACGCCCAAAGAAAGAGCTATGCGTATTGGGATTGTCAACTGAGGAAGTAGGGGAGAACGAGTCGGGGTTGGGCGTTGCAGGAGAGCGGGTGCTCCCGCCGCGAGTGCCACCTCTCCTGCTTCGCATGCAATGGCAGACCATGGTGGGGTTGGAAGCAAGGATAACAGCAGAGGGGATGGTGGAGGAACTACGTGGAGAATGGACAGAGGAAGTGTGGACCTAAGCTAAGTAGCAGAGACTGGTGTGGGAATAATGGAATCCGTTGCCTAGGTCAATGCAACTTCCTAACCAGCATTGGCTACCTGTTACAGCGCGCAAACAAGGCTCTCCAGCCTGTGGAGGACAAACACAATGAATTTGGGGGGAGGAATTACATAATGGTTTTCAAGCTCCATAGTTATAAGTGATTTGGTTCTATCTTGGCCAAAACATTCATTAAATGGCGCCAGCAAGGTGCCTTGAACAGGTTGGCATGGGGGAAGTTGCAGGGGGCCAAGTGGCCAGCCCTTCCACCGCCCAACTGTCTCATCATCTTAATGACCTTGATAATCACATGCATCCGGATAATTTATTTCGATAAATTAATAATAATAATAATTACTATTATTATTCCTTTCATCTAAATTTATTTCCATAGATTAATATATTATAATAACAAGTTTTAAATCGAATAATTTTTTATTAACCCTTATTATTATTAATTTAATCCTTTTCTAAAATGTTTCTTTCTATAAATTAATATATTATAATAATTATTTTAAATGGAATATTTTTTTATTTAAAATGAAAATTAATATTATTTCCCTTTTTACAACTCTATATAATGGTTTACTTTATCAACATTTCTTTCACAATTTTATTAATTTATTATTAATCTAGTATCACTCCAATTTGCATCCCATAATTGATTATTTTATTGAGTTCGTCAAATCTTCGTGTTAATAATTTTATTCCATCCTAGATTATTTTCTTTATTAATTTATTTTATTGTGTAATTTATTTTATTACTTTAATTTATTTGAACATTAAAAAGTCCATCCTTATTCTTTAAGTTAATTCAGTTGAATTTAAAAGTCCACCTTGGATCATTTTCTTTACTAATATAACACTTCATCCTAGATTAATTTGTTAATTTTAATATATTTTATTACTTAATTTTAAATTTTAAATTTGATTGAACGTTAATTTAATTTAATTTATTAATTATTTTATTATATTTTAATTTTATTACTTTTTTTTTTTTTTCTATTGTGGTTCACGGCCTGCAACTGGCCGCTACATCCACAGGAACGAATCACGGCAGTTCCCTGCTCGTCGGCTTTTTCTATGCTAAGCCTGGCCCCAAGGGCGTCGAGGAGATTTGACCCCGTGACCTCCCAATTGGCAAGGTACTTAGCAACGGGAACTCGACCATTTGAGCTATCCCTTGGGGTTTTTTTAATTTTATTACTTAATGTTTAATTTAATTTAATTGAACATTAAAAATCATGTTTAATCTTTAATTTGATTCAATTGAACATTAAGAGTCTATTTTGGCTCAATTTATTTACTAATTTAATAGTACTTTATCCTAGATTAATTTATCTATATAATTTATTTTAATATATTTTATTGGCTTGTCCACGGGGTTTTGAATAGACAATGATTGGGTCTATTGTTAAGGCGCTTCTATATATTAAGTCATCAGGTCAATTCAGCGCCTTATTCGAGTGTTATTCTTGGACATGACCATGATCTAACCTCACCATTGCCGAACTTACAAAAAAAAACTATAATTTATAACTTAATTTTTATTTATTTATTTATTTTTATTTAAACGTTAAACCTTCAAGTAACCGTTAATGGCACTATCATGAGCTATTGAAAATCTATTCCAATCATCCAAAATTTTCTTTTAGTCCCTAATGATGAATGGTGAGTCCACCTGAAATATTGGACATGTATAAATCTCCTCACAACAATTTCCATAAAACTTCTTACAATATGTAAAAAGAGTTAAAAAGAGTTGCTAATGTTTAATACGAGACAAATTGACCTATAATTAAGAATAATTTTTTTTTTGGTGATGCATTAACATGGGAATTACAAGTAAAGGGACTAGTATTTGCTAATATAGTGGAAGAAGGATCTTGCACGTAAAAGATATTTGAAGGAAAGTTTTGGATATAGCCTCCTCAAATATAGGCAAGTGGAAAGTATAATCGAGAAACGCATTTTCCTTTTCTATGTTTGGTGGACTCTACCCAACCATCCTGTGTGTTATAAGGAAAGAAAACCAACACAAGGATTGCATCTTCCCACACCTATTATTAAAGATGTAGTGAAATTAATGTAATGAGTATAAGAGAAGTCCACTTATAGAAGAAAATTAAGTGTTATGATTTGCGAGAAAATTAAGGTGATAACAGTCCTAAATATAAATATAGCCCTTGAGATCCCACTCACCTTTTAAAAGATCTAAGCCGTATGGGAGCTAAACCCCTCTCACTCGTAATAAAATGAGAATGCAATATCTCACTATGGTGAATGGAGGCAACACTTTAATCTTTTTATTGAGTCAAATTGTATCCAACATCTTAAACATCTATGGAAAGAGTGTATTACTGTGTATTGTTTCCTTTAACACGTGTATGATTTCCTTAAATGCACGTGTGTGAATGTGGATTGTGTATGTGTGAATGCACGTGGTGGTTAGCGTGAAAGTCCATCTTCCATAATTTTGAGAGCATGTTGATTAAATACAAGAGTTGAGGAGTGTGAGATACCATATTCTATTCCATAGTGATTTGAACCTCATAAACATCGAAACAATCTCTTTTCTTGTACACTAAGATGGAAGCTTATGTGAGGTTGCAATTAGGAATAGATCGACAATGCTGGAAGTGTTAGAGGTGTGGAAATACTGTTGGAGAGTTTGAAGAAATTGAAAAATATTTGTTTGTACCATGAGGACATTAAGAATTCATGTTGCACTTATGTAATATTTTAGTTTTGATTTTTTGGAATATCTTAGTTTTGATTTTTTTGGATGGTTTAGAGATCAACCAAATTATAAATAAGTGGATATTATGATGGGAGGTAAATGAAAGAGAACAAATCAACTAAAACTATATAAACAGATATCTCATGCATTTTAACATTTCTATATTATTAAGTTCAAAATTGAAGTTGAAAGGAATCATTAGCCATATCAACATCATCATTAATTTCATCATTTCCAATCATATCATCATCTATGTCATCATCAAGAACATCATCTCCTACATTTGTTTTAACTTCTTCAAGTTCTTCATCGAACACATCATCAATATAATCTTCACCCAAAACATTTTCTTAATCATATCCTTGCACTTCTTCGATGTGATCTTCATCTAATACATGAACTAAATTCTCTTGTACATCATCTTCTTCTGCAACATTATATTTAACCGTCCTTTCTCTTGGATCATATCTAACAACATATGACCAACCCCCTCTACCAAGAACCTTTGGGTAAAACACTTGTTCGCATTGGCTTGGAATAACATAGGGCTCTAATCCTATCTCAAAATTCCTTGTATTAACCATGGTAAATTTAGTGGCATGTTGATTAACAATTCTATCAATATCACGTTCATTCATTCGTAGCATGTACCATTTAACATTAAACAAAACTAATTTGAAGGATTTAAAGTCACACTCAAGTATATCTTCCAAATAGTATCAATTTTCATAGACTTCTAGATGTATATCACTTCTAGAGAAAACATTAGTAACCTAAAATACTATAGTTATCCCACTATAAAAAGTTTTCATCTTTTCATCCAAATTTTTGATGTGAAATTTGTGTCCACTGCACCACATAGCCTTGTGGTGTTTCAACTGCAATATGTCTGACGTATAAAAATTGCATTGTTAGTTGATAAACATATTTACACTTAGAAATTATGTAAAATAATAAAGAAAAAAATATTCAATAAACATTAATATAATATTTTAAAAAACTAAATAGTATGGGTGAATATGCTTTCTTGTTTATCTTTTAAACCATGTCCTAAATCAATTTCCCTCTATATAACATTGGTATCTCCTTTACATTAAGATTCTTTGACCAATGTAGCCACACCATCCCACGATACCTACCATTATTAGATTGTAAACATCATTCAATCCATCCCTTCATCCAATCAAGATTTTTTGCAAGGTATAAATGTATTGCATCCCACTCTCGAACAACTGCATTAAAATAAAACAATTCACATATAATTAATTACCATGGTATACCTTCATAGTAATGGATTAATGAAGAAGACCAAAATTTAAATAAGTATTTTATACATGAAAATAAAATTCAATTGTGTCATAAATATCCACCATTTACTTACCTATCACTTTCCTCATTCTACCTTTCCCCAATAAATACTCCCCTTCAAATTTGTTGATGTACTTGACTTTCCAAATGTGATCCACATTAATACTTGCAGCTAGTTTAGAAAGATAATGAGTAATATAAACCATGGTTTGATATACCATATATCCCTCTACCATAGAACCCTCAAGACATGTTCTTTGTCTGACTAAAGCCTTCAATGATTTCAAGTGCCTATGAACCATCCACATTTCCTTTGGGTGTGTAGGTCCACATTTTTCGATCTCCTAAATTTGGTGCATAAGGTAGTGTTGTTATGAATTGAAAAATGTTAGATGCAAATACTTTTTCATTTCACACATTATAGGAAGAATTTGTCTCCTCCAATAATTTATATATTCTTTATTGATTTCTTTAGACGACAAGCATCTACAAATTATACAAGAAAATCACACGTTTCAACAAAAAAGTATACAATACATTACAAGTAAAAGATATGCAATAAAATATAAGTTGCACAATGAATTCAAAAAATTGCCCTTTCCATAAATCACCACTTACCTCATGTATTTTCCAATATCATATATAACTTGTTTGGCATTGTTGCAAATTTGTCCAGGAGAGATAGAGGTAGAGCATACTGTAACAAAAAAATGAATCATTATTTATTCCCAAATTAGTAGAAATAAAACACTAACCATATGTTTCACCAATATAAAAATATATACACTAAAATAATTACCTTAATCAAGGTATGCCAATCATGACTTTTTACCCCACTTAGTTCACATTTCTTTGTTAGGATATTCTTTATGTTTGAAGAAAATCTAGTGGAAATTAAATTTATTCAATAAACTATTTTACATCCTTTTTTTTGTTGCTTTGTCAATAACCATGGAAGGGCACTTATAGTTTGGTCTCCATAACTATTTGAATGAATCACACTTTTCTTTGCATGTTTGGCCTCCTTAATGTCATTATAAATCTTGACAATTTTTTCTATCATTCCTTCCATCTAAGAGTCCCCACAACATTTATGTTACATTCTTCCCGATGTGCATAGTATGAAACAAATGAATAATTTCTAGGTGCTCATAGTACAAGAGCCTACTGAATTGTAAAGGATAGCTTTCCATTCCTCATGGAAGCACCCAATTATTAATGCCTTCATGAAAACCTTCCAGGTGAAGCATAATCAAAGATATGACAATAATACTTATCAATTAGTACAGTGAAAAATAAGAAATAAAAATATAAAATATTCCAAAAATTTCATATATGATATACATAGATGATTTGATCTGTACCTTGACAATTTCTATTATATTCCAACTACCATAGAGGATGTGTCATTCTCCATGGTTTTATTCTAGTCTCTTCTTTCCCATTGAAAAGTAGTTTTTTAGTACTTTGATACCTATGATCTTGCTAACGGTATTGGAAATATTCCAATAGAAGGGGCCTCCCTGGTATGAACTCTCAACTAGACCTCACACCATTAGGAGCTCCATCCAGATTATAGGCTTGGTCACGAATATTCTCAAGGATTTTCCTTGGATGAAATTATCAACATAAGATATTATACAAACAATGTTTGAAACAAGCAAGTTGACATAGTGAGGCATACAATTGTAATATAAGATAATTTCATGAAAGAGGAGAGAGTAAGCCTCTAGAAGAAAAGTAATATTATTATCTTAAAAGAGACACTCAAGAGCATGGAAAGGATTGTTAGTTAACCTACAAATCAGTTCATAAGATAAAAACGATCATAAAAGAAAGTAACAATGCACATTCAACAAAATTCATACCAAAGCCAATGAAATAATTCATTTTCATTACTATGTGTTAGCATAAACATACACGAAAAAAAATGAAATAATAGTCTCACAATCATTCACAACATATGCATGTAAATTCATCGGCTCCAAGATCTTCATATATTAAGTGAAATTCCCAAGATACATAATTACAATGCTGCCAAACTAGCCCCAATAGTGGAACATTAAGTCATTACTTTCTCCTCCAAAGAAATATCTTTCTCTCTTATGCCAAGCTAGATAAGCCAAGGTGAAAAGTCCCAAAAGTCCCTTTGCTTTATCTATAATGCTATATTTATAACAAATGAGGTGACTATCCACCTCCCTTGTAACTCTTGACCTCCCTCATGACTCTGGAGCTCCCATGTGACATTTTGAATTCCTATGTGATCTTTGAGATTCTACATGAATTTATAACTTTTAGTGACTTTCGAATTCCATGCGGGACCCTTGGGCTTCCACACATTCTGCATTTTCTCATTTCTTTGGAAATTACATAATTACATTCCACAAATGATGTGGAAAAATATATTGACACATATGAATTTGTGGTGACACTTTCAGAAACCATGACTTGGTGATAGTGACAATGACATAAGACTTCATTGTATCAAATTCAAGATCTTCTCTTTGTTGTTATGTCTTTTACTTCTTCATGATGGATCTTTGCTTGTACTCCATATTCACCCTCTAAAGGTACTAGATAAGTGTTGGAACCTTTCAAGTCAACTTGAGTTTCCATTTGTTTTTCTTGGTCCAAGACTCCTTTACTCTTACATGATAACACTTTTGTGTCTCATATCGAAAAGTTTCCTCCTTATGACCTCTCCTTGCTAACCCTTTGACATCATCTTGTAATGGTATAATAATATCACCTAAAAATGAATTCACCCATAACAAGGCACATCAATCCTATAATCACCTTTTCTATTTGTGATTTGCTCATAATATATTGACTGTGATGGGACCATAGGAAAGGGTTTTGAGTGTGAGAGACTAGGAATTGCATATTTAAGCTCAACAATGATGAAGGGATGGCCATGTTGTCCACTAGAACTATGAAATATTTAATAAGGAGAGGCTCTAAGGTATTTCACAGTGGGAAAGTCTAAGAGACAAGGTGATGAGCTTACTGATTGAGGATGCACAATGCACAATGCTCAAGGAAGAGGAGAAATGGATTGCATAGTTGAGCTTCACAAGGATTGAGGGATGACCCAACTATCCACTAGAACTATGCACCACATAGTCGGAGGAAAGGTAATGCAAAGGATTGCGTAGTGATGGATTTCAGTTAGTAGAAGTGGTAAAACTAAGCACTGTGACTGCATAGTGCACGATGATTGAGGGGAAGACTCCAATATTGCGCAATTGAGGGCTACAGTGGCCTAGATATGGACCTACTATCCACTAGAAATACACAATGTGAAGTAAGAGGCTCACTTGGTGAAGGGATTGTGCAGTTGGTTAGTGCAAGCAGTAGAAAGCTAGGTCACCATGTTGAGGATGCTCACTTCATCAGGAAAATGAGAGAGATTTTGTATTGCATAGTTTGTCATTGAAAGGGTCCCCATATGACTCGCTACCTGCTAGAACCATGCCATGCGCAATGGAGGAAAGCAAGAGTCAGCCTTGGGTGCAGTGAACAAGTGTAAGCAATAGAGGCTTGAGAGTTTATGCTTCAAGATTGTGCAATTTGTTTGTGAAAGAGGTTGTCCTTAGGATGGCGTAGTGTGCATTTATAGAATGCAAGTGTTTCATCATTGTGGGTTGTGAATGTGCTATGCACTCATCCACTGGCTAGGAGTTTAGTTTTGCAGGATGTGAGGACAAGAGGATCTCCAAAATTGTCTAAGTGTGGGATCAATGGAACATGGGAGAAAAAAACATGAAAACAAGTCGCAAAACAATGATTACCCACATGTACACCGTCAAACATTAGCCAAGAGAAAGCACAGTATTTAAAATCATCATGCATACCTTGAAACGAAAACAAAGTGACACTTATTTCTGAGTGTGACAATTAAAACATAAGTTTGTGACACTTAGAATATAAATCGAACACAAGTGTCGACTGCAACAAAAAAGTGCATTAAGCCATGGGAAATTTTCTAGCGCATGTCTCCATGATAGATAGGATCAATTAATGCATAAAAGTGCACTATAACTACCTCTAGTGGTATGGAAAAGTTCCTTTAACAATATATGTTAGAACAAGTGAAAGAAACACATGTGAGAGTGAAAGCAATCAAAAGAGACACTTGCGACAGTAATAAAAAGTGAAAATGACACTTCCAAAAAATAAATGAAGTGAAAGAAACACATGTGAAAATGACAGAAATAAAAAGTGACTCTTTTGAAAGCAAAAACAACATTTATGAAAGTGAAAGCGACACTTACAAAAGAAAAAGTGCTCAAAAACTACAGTTGAGAAAACTCACCAGAATGTTAGTACTAATGCAACTGTGAGTGAGAGAATTCTCCTTATGTTTTAGAGTGCTCAGAGCTCATAAGTGAAAGAAAACTATGAAAATAGCTCTAAGTTAGATTCTTCATACAAGGAAAGCAGACAAGAGTGAGGTGGCTTGCCACTAAGAAGTTTGACAACACTGATTTGGAGAATTGCATTCTGACTATCAACTTGAATTGCACACTGACTATCAACAAAGGTTGTTCAAGCATTATCTTTATCAACTACGCAATCACTACCACCATGGGTTGTGCAATCACTATCATTAGGAGTTACACAGTCACTATCATTAGGCATTGTGCAGTCATTGTATCTAGGGACTGTGTAGGCAATAGTTCCAAAGAATGCACAAGAATTATCTTCAAGGGATACACAATGTTTTTCTTCATATATAGGAATTGATTGTTAGGCTTTCTAGGAAGGGGTACACTTGTGAATGTGTCAAAATATAAGCATGTGTAAGAAATTCACTTCGACAGTTAAAATCTCAGAAGAAGACTTAAGAACATAGAAAAACATCAACCAATCATGAACTAACCATGAAAAAATTTAGATGACGGGTCATAAGATCACAAGGAGGCTCCAAAATTCAAGGTGTAGGTAAAATTTTAGAGGGTGTTTGTCGCAGCGATAACACGTGGTGACACACCAAGAAAACTCCATCTTCTCTGTTTAGGTCTAGCTTTATGCATAGATTCTAGTCTTTCAGGAAGTATTGATTCACTGTGTGTACCACCTCAACTTCCCCATTTATCCCAATTATAATTATAGTCTCTCCTATCCCCTTTCTTGGATAAACAGATTTAAAAGGATTATTGTATCTCATTTATTTAAATCTAGGAGGGGGATAGTATATATTTGTGAGTTTAATATTATTATAATTTTAGTTCCATCTCTAGTGTTTCTCCACTACCATCAGGCTTGTTCAATACTCTTGTGAAGTCACTACAGGAAAACAATCATTGCTTCACTTCCAGTGAGCCTATTTAGTACCCAATGAAGTTTCTTACTTCACATCCTTATGTAGGAAGCCTTTCTCTTCTTTCACCCCTTATTTTCTTTTCAATATGCTCATTATCATTTTATAGGTGTTTATATCACTAGGGTGGAAGAGGGATCTGGACTTATTGAGATAAAGAGAGGTTATTCCTTCAGAGACTATTATATACCTCAAAAATTAATATGATCGCTCTTAGTTTTCTCCTTTCCCTACTCTACTTGATTGGTTTTGAAAGAAAAACACCAATTTAGTTACCATATGGAGTCAAGGAATTAAGATCCTAAAATAGATACATGCATCATGGTTATGCTTATAGATTTCCATTTGAATGAATTGTATTTCCCATTGAGACATAATTGACCTTAAGAGTCGATTACTCCAGTTCACGATGGCAGCTGGCGTAAACCCCAGAGCAACATGGAGGGCGACCTAATAGACTATTCAGAGGACCCCCTCAAGGGCATCTCCATCTTCGACAAACCATCAAACAGTGATGTGCACTTTCCATTTAGAAGGGAGCTCTCTAGGGTACTTGCTCCAATTCCGTCGCTTTCAAGACAACCTAGCTCTGTGATCGACCTTGTAGAGTTACCTGTGACCTAGCCGTTGTTACACAAACAATTGTCACCATGACTTTCTACAGTTTGTGTGAGTCCATCAACACTCATACATACCTCCTTTGCAATTCTTGAGCCTCAGCTCTTCATGTCAAGCCTTGAAAATGGGAGAAAGACCTTTAAAATATCTCAAATCTTGGTTTCACACTTTCTCCTAGCATTGCCTGTCGTGCCGCACCCAATGGTCATGTTTCCTGCGAACCTGACCGCTCTGTCTATTGAGTAATGGGTGCAAACCCCTGTAAAAGTTAAAAAGGTGTGATTTCATTCTTAAAACCTCATCTTGGGTCACTTTTAGACACTCCTAGAAGGAATATTGCGCTGGCAAGTCCGCTCCACCTTGGTTCATCCATTCCATAACTAAGGGAGCTAACTCCATGATATGAGGTGCTTATCCCATTGAAGGAGGAACTTATCCCTTCAATGGTGGACCTGCAACTCCCTCCATTTGCACTATAAATTCATGCATTGGGCTGGTTGTAGAGAAGGTTGAAAGCTGAAGTTTCTTGAGGGTAAATGATGCTAGAAACTAGACTTCCTTTTTGAGCTTGTGAGAGGAGAGATCACATACCTCTCCTGTCATTTGGGAAGTGAGTGAGGCTTGTCAAAATAGAGGAGACTCCTGCTGGACCCTGGAAAGAACTTTTGCAACATCAAGGCAAAGGTTGTAAGGTTCTTTTATTCATAAAGTTAATACAATCAAGTTTGTTTTTCTTAATGAACTATCTCTAATGGTTTATTTTATGAGCTCCTTGATCTTCATAATGAACATGTTTTATTATACGTAGGTATGCTTTGATGTGTGTTTGTTTGTGTATGCAGGTTATTAAAAGGGAACTTCTTGAAGCTATTGGGATAAAATTGCTACAAACAAGCGTTGGACCGAGGTAGGGTCTGTTACACCTCTTAGTATTCATTTATGAATTGAAACATGTTTAGAGAAAAGTAGATTTTCTTGTGCTCTTTGTTAAGTTTTGTTTTCTGTTTTTGCCTTGATGTGTGTGAGTTTGGGTACTGGTTAGATCCTGGTTGGATTTTTATTTTTTGAAATTTTGGAAGAGGACCACACCCTTTGAGTTAGTTACAGTGCAGACCTCTCCACACTGTTACAGTGTAACACAGAGCGGCACCGCACCTGGTTCTACTGGGGGCCTGTGGACCCCGTCAAAAGTTTGAAAAACCTAAGATCCATCTACCCAGTTAAGTTTAGTTTTTTTCCATAGCTATTAGTATATGCCCAGACCTGCACTTGTCTTGACAAAAGTTCCTTGCGAGTTAGTTTTCATTGGCATTCTTGTTTGAAGTGATTTTCTAAGAAGTTTTTCCTGTTGGATTGATTTTTGCTTGGTCTTCGTAGTAGCTCAGAGATTTGAAGCCTTAGAGCCTTAGATCACCCAGGTCTCTCTGGTCTTCTTGCTGAGTTTGACTAGCTTATGAAATCTATCCATGAAGAGATCTAGATCCCGTTTGTCTCTTTTACAAAACTTTGATTAAACTTGATTAAAAGTTTCGAATGTCATTTTTTATTAAAACATAATTGGATGTTTTTGATTAGTTTGTTGAGTTGAACAAATTGATCCTTAGTTAGTTGAAAGACTAAGTTGAGCATCCTCAAAAACATTTCAAGTTTCTTCTCAATCCATTTTTCATTTAGATCTTAAGATTAGATCATAGTTTTGATTTTTTCATAGAAATTATAGAAGCTTGTTGAAAAATTTATTTTCAATAGTTTTTTAGAGTTTTTCTAGAAATCTTAAAAGCTCTCTTAAAAGAATTGTTTATTCTTATAGTTGTTGATTGTTGAAAAGCAAAGGGATTTTTCCGTGAGCGTGATTAGTAGTCTCGTTTTTAAGTTCTTTGAAAAAGACAAAAATTTTTCTTTTCAAGTTGTATGTTAAGAGAAAGATTTGATTTTCAAAGCATTGCATTTTCAACTCTTCCTTAGCTAGAAATTCATTGAAAAGGAAAAGGAATTGTTATCATCTTAGTTGCATTTTTTTTAGTGTTTTGGAGTCGAGTCTTCATACCATAAAGTTTCATCTCTGCACCCATTGACTTAAGAAACAAACAATAAAATTAACGCTTAATTAAAATCCATCTAGCAATCTTTTTATTTTCTAGGGCTCTTTCCACCAACATAGCTTAGGCTAGTATCTTGGAGTAGGGAGTAATTAACTCTCCAAGATAATTTAAACAAACAAGTAGTCGATCTTGCGATAGGGAGAAATTCCAATTGTTACATCTATGCTCTGCGAAAGCTCCTCTTAAAGGAGAAGCACAAGATCATATCTGAACCAGTGTGGGAATCAACCCTTCCTCATTGGGAACGATAGAAGATATTCACGTATTAAAAACAGTAAACCTCGGATTGACCATTGTCGAGGAGCCTGGGATCACTTGTTGGTAAACCTCGGATTATGTCATGGAGCCTTCAAGGGGATTGAGCTTGTTACTTTTCCCTTGAGTGCGTATCGGATCGTAGACTGTTCCCCGAGGTATATTTGTTTCCGTTGGTGACCTTAGTGGCCATAATCTTTAGGATTCTTTCCTAGGTGATGGTGGAGGGAAGATCCCACTGTACCTGGAGCAGACGTCGACTAGACTCACTTGGACTCTCTGGGGGGTTATCTTTACTCGAGACGGTTATAGTGGAGAAACTTGTGCCAGTCTGTTTCATTAAGCAGGTTGTCGGGGTAACTATTCCAACCGCCATTTTTGTATTGAATTCTACGACGTTGGATTTCATCACCAACTAGTGTTTTCGATCCGGAAAGATACTGTTTGTGTGAGGTTTGATCTCCTAGATTTATTAGGCATGTGCTTCAAATTGTTTTTTTCTTTAGAGACTTTAGGTGGTTTTCTTGAGATTTTCTTTGTTTTCGTGTGAAGTAATTAAATAATTAATCGTGGCTAAATTACCGAGACAATCTCGTCGACTTCGGGGGCAACCTCCCAAATTTACACCAAGTCAACTTGAAGGGCTGCGAGCTCTTGTCACACCTAGTGAAAGTAGAGTTGGGTCACCGGAGGCCGGAGAGTCTTCGTTAATCATACATCCTGATCATCTAGTTCAAGCAAAATAACATATTTCTGAACCGATTTCATTTTCCGAGGTTACTGGTAGTATCACTCCTACTAGTTCATTAGACAAAGAACCTGAAATCTATGAACCTGAAACTGAACCTGCTGCTACTCCATCTTCGGGATTTGCTTCTCCTGCTTCTTGTGGTCCTAGTTCACCCAGGGTAGAAAATATCATTACCCAGAATCTTCCTTCTGGACTCATTTCCATAGAAGAAATTGTAAGTTCGAGTCCGAACGAAGGTATAAGAATCCCTGAAAATCAACCAACTATCGAACTTCGGGAGCGTGAATCTATTCTCTACAATCCAATTAGAGGTGACGCTTGGTATATTTCGTTGACCAATTTTTTAGAAAATCCAGGTCTCGCGTCTTCACCACCTCGATTTCATTTCCATCCAACACCTAGAGGTTATTATCCTCCTTTGATATGTCGAGACAGTCATCCTTATTTTCTCAGATGCTAGAAACTTTTTTACATGGCCGTCCTTCTGTTCCTCCTGGGTATCAGTCTTTATTTGGTACATTTTCAAGAGCATCTCCTCAACCCATAGAATATGTAGTATCGCCTGGTAATAACGGAACTAAACCATTAAGTGTCGAAGAGATTCTTATGATGTCTGGTACTACTCCTAACCTGCAACCTCAAGATTGTTCAATACCGTCTGGGGGGCAGCCGCAAGGTACTCAAATACCACCTGGAGGCACCCTCAAGGTAGTCCATTACCGCCTGGGGGGCAACCTCAAGGTCAGTATATCCCTACGGGGCAGTATTTCCCTCAAGGTCAACCCCTGTACCAATATGTACCTCAAGGTCAACCCCAGTATCAATATGTGCCTCAAGGTCAGTACCAGCCTCAAGGTCAGTACCAACCACAACCTCAAGGTTAGTACTAGCCTCAAGGTCAATACCAACCTCAAGGTTTTCAACCACCTTCAGGTCAATCATTTGTTCAAGGACTGGGAAATGTACCGTATAATTATCAACCTTACAGTCAACGTGGTTTTGGTCCTCAATATGCTCAACTTGTTATGGGTCCATACCCCGGAATGAACGTGGTGTGGGATCAACAGACTCTGCAACTTAGTGTGCAGTTGTCATCTCAATCTGGACAGTCTTTGATTTCTGGTTCAACCCAGTAACCTATCCAGCCTACTACTCAAACTTATACACCTAGGGTAGCTCATCAGTCTGGGCCTAGTTCACCTCGAACTCCACCCCAAACGTCTGTTGCAACTACTGCGGCCTCTATTCAATCCACTCCACCTATTTCTGGAGTATCAGCAGCTCCAGTTTCTACTACTCCTGTATCAACTCCTCAGGCCTCTTTACCTCAATCCGGACCTACATTCCAAACTCCTATTTCGATGCCTGTAGGACAACCTGGGCCTAGTACGATTGTCACAAGTCAACCCCAATTTACTTATCAACTGTACTAAGGACAATACCAATTTGGCCCTGCTGTGCAGAACCCGGCTTATCAGTATCAACCGTACCCTGCGTATACTTATCAACAACCTCAACAACCCCAATATGGTCCAATTAATCCTGGTTTTCCAGGAGGATATAATATCCCAAATACAAATCCGATACCAAGTTATCGTGGATATCCTCCTCCTGGGGCTAGTCTTATGACCCCAAGTTTTTAGGATCCGAACCGTCAGTTACCGTTTATAGCAACTTTGGATTTACCTAACTTGTCGCGCCTTACGAATGATCCCATTAATTATCTTCTGTTTTGGCAGCCAATGCCGAATAAGTTGCCCAGTGATATACCAAAGTTTGAGGGGAATTCAGGAGAAGATCCGTCTAATCATGTGATGACTTACCATCTCTGGTGTACATCGAATTCCATTATAGATGATTCAATTCGTCTTCGTATTTTTCAATGCACTTTGATTGGCCTTGCAGCCAAGTGGTACATTGAGTTGCCACGAGGCTCTTTTTACAATTTTAGTCAGTTAGCCACTTCCTTCCTTACTCATTTTCAGCTGCCAGTCCGATATGACAATGGAACAGAATTATTAACTTCATTAAAATAGTTGACATCCACATATATTTCAGACCATATTCATGAATGGTGACGTCGGCGTCATTTAGTGAAAGAATTTATCCCGGACCAAATTTTGGTAGAATGGTTTGTAAAATCGTTATTACCTAAAATAACTGAAGATGTAGCCAAGGCAGGAGTAGTTACCGAAGAGCAAGTAATTGCTCAAGCTCAGTACCTTGACTTAGTGTATATGCGGTCAGGTACTTTACACGAGAAAATCCGCGACCTTCCAAAACAAAATCAAATAACTTCACCTCCCTCAAGGTCTCATGCCGCTGACAATATGATTGGTACTGTTAATACCAAAAGTAAGAAGAAATCCTCCAAGAATTCTTCTCCTATCATAACTTTACCAGATTCCCCGAAGGGAGAGTTTTCAACCAAAATTTCTGCCGATGTTCATGCCGTAGAATCTTCTATGGCCAAATCAAAATCTAATGGTAAGAAGAAAGGCAAGAAGAAAAATAAGAAAAACTCGAAGGAGAAATCCAATAAACCTAAATCTACTGACGAGAAACGTAAACCTCACTATCCTTGTCTCATCTGCGATGAGGAGTATTTTACAAGAGATTGTCCACATCGTGCCGAGGTTGTGAAAATCGTCAAAGGTTCGCAAACACCTACTGTTTTGAAGGATCCTTTTCCAAGTCAAGACAGTAAGATGATAAGTTCTTCCTCTAGTGCCTCGGAAGAGCCCATAATGATGAAGTCACATGTAAGGATTGTGACATGATCGCAAGATTATGGAAGTAGGAGTCCTATTGGTGGTAAGGAAGCGGAATCTTCTAATTCCAATCCATCAACCTCAGCTCCATCTGGTTCTGATCCGCTACAGATCGAGAAACCAAATCCCGACTTAGTAATCAAACTCCCCGCTAAGGGTATATTTCGAAAGTCAGCTTTCAATCCACATGCGAGAGCTGCTTAGAACTATAACATTGTTGAAGATTTAGCTGTTTCCCCTTCAGCAATGTCGACTTTGGAGGTACTACAATCTTGTCTAGCACAGCGTAAAATGCTATTGTCAGCTATAGGAGCTATTGATCTTCAGGACTCAAACCTCATAGTCTTCGATTTAGAAAATAGTACACCTCATTTACCTCATCAAATGGCTTTCCAGATTCCAGTGTTAGTCAAAAACATACCTTGCTTTAGGACTGTGATTGATGAGGGAGCTTCAACGTGTATTATGTCAATACAGTGTTGGAAAACCCTTGGTTCTCCTACACTTAATCAATCCCCGACAATTCTGAAGGCCTTTGATGGCCGGGGGTTTCATCCTTATGGCATTTTGCAGGACTTACCTATAGGGGTTGAAGGAAAAACTATTAATCTAGACGTGGAGGTGGTTGATGCCCCTCTGGATTACAACCTTCTTTTGGGTCGTAGCTGGTCTTACGCCATGACTGTTGTTGTTTCATCGGTCTTTTGGCTTATTAAGTTTCCACATAATGGAAAGATCATTACAATAGATCAGTTAACTTACTTTTTGTCTGACCCATCCTCTGCTGAAAGTATTCAACATGTTGGTAAAACCACTATCCCTTATAAGGATGTTGGGGTAGGATTAGTTAAAGATTCAGGTTTACTCGAAACTTTTTCATTTCCTCCTCCCAATGTACCACCTCCTTTCATGACTATTCATATGATTTCGTCAGAATCCATTGTTCTTAACGATCCTTGGATCGTTTCATTCAATTCCGAGGTGGACTCTCTTGGTGATGTCATGCCTTTGAGTCCCTTTGAAGTTGCTTATCAGGCTGTACAATCGTTTTCCGACTCAAGTTCAACCAATCCAGATCTAGTGAATGAGATCCATGGAGAATCACTTTCAATCTCAACCTCAGATTCAACAACTTTTTCTGAAACTGTTCACGCCGATGAACAAATTCGGGAACTGTTGTCTATTGATGCGTTACCATGGGAAGATCTTCATCATCAATCTTCGTTTTTACCTGAGATTGATCATTTTGAAACTAATTTTTCATCTATTTTTACCACTGAATATGTCAAAAAACCGCAGAATCCATTGAAACATCCTGATTCTGAACAAAATTTAGCCAATATTTCTCGAACGATTCCTATCGACATTTCAGTCAAACCTAGGATTGTTGAAAACATTCACATAGGTGCTTCTTGTACGGACATTGAAGTCAACACATATAAAGCCCTATTTCAAGAATTACGTGACGTGTTTGCCTGGTCCTATGAGGAAATGCCAGGAATTGATCCTTCAATCATTGTTCATGAGATCAAAACCTACCCGGATGCTAAACCTGTCTGGAAACGTTTGCGTCAGATACACCCACGAAAAGTTGTTGCCATCAAAGCAGAAGTTGAGAAATTACTTAAAGCAGGTTTCATTTATCCAATTCCTTTGATGGATTGGGTATTGAATATTGTTCCAATTACCAAAAAACAAGGGACAATAAGAATATGTATTGACTATAGGGATATCAATCATGCTTGTCCAAAGGACAATTATCCAACACCCTATATTGACCAAATTATCGATGATTGTGACGGCAGTGAAATTTTCTCCTTTATGGATGACTTTTCCGGTTACAATAAAATTAACATTCTACCTGCCGATTAACCAAAAACAACATTCATCTGTCCATGGGGGACGTTTTCTTATTGCAAGTTACCTTTTGGATTGAAGAACGTCAGAGCAACTTTTCAAAGGGCTATGTCTTATGCGTTTCATGACATCAAGCAAATTGTGCAGCCTTATCTCGATGATTTACCTGCCCATTCTTTACGCAGAGCCGACCATCTCACTCATTTACGAGCAATTTTCATGAGATGTAGGCATTATCGGATTAGGTTGAATCCACACAAGTGTGTTTTCTGTATAGAAACGGGTCGTTTACTAGGATTTTTTGTATCCAAAGCTGGCATTCATGTCGCTCCTTCGAAGGTTGAAGCCATCGTCAAGTTACCACCTCCTTCGACTCTTCACCTACTCCAGAGTTTGCAAGGGAAAGCAAACTTTTTACGTCGTTTCATTCCTAACTACGCCGAGATTACAAAAGGTTTCACCCGGTTGTTGAAACAGAACACTCCATTCTTTTGGGACGAGATGGCTGACAAATCTTTCGATGCACTTAAACAAGCATTGACCCATGCGCCATTATTGCATCCTCCCAACTACAACCAGGATTACTTCTTGTACCTCGCTGCTTCCCATTCCACCATTGGGATGGTTTTAGTTCAACAGGATGAATTCGAAAGTGAACATGTGATCTATTATCTTAGTCGGACTCTAACTCCAACTGAGTTAAAATATTCACATATGGAGAAACTAGCCTTAGCTGCAGTACAAGTTGTTCAGCGATTTCGTCATTACATTTTGTTACGCACAACCACGGTCATTTCTGACTGTAACCCTATGCAATACATTTTGACTAAACAATTGCTAGGGGGCAAGTATTCCAAATGGATTGTCATCTTGCAGGAATTTGACTTGGAATTTGAGAAGGCCAAGTCAAAGAAGTCTTTGGTTTTTGCGGAATTAATGTGTGACTTCCCTCATGATGATACCGAACATGTGGCAGAAGAACCCATTACGGATGAATCCTTGTTCCTTATCGACACTGTTGATCCATGGTATGGAGATATCGTTGTCTATCTCCAGACCCAATCTTTTCGACCAGACCTTACACGATCTCAGCACCGGAAAATACGTTTCCAATCCCAACCTTACACTATTATTGGAGATACTCTTTATCATCATGGGGTGGATTCTGTTTTCCGCCATTGTCTTACTCATGACGAGGCTGAAAAGGTTCTTAATGACTGTCACTCTGGAGCGTGTGGCAGTCATATGTCTAGGTATGCCACAGCCCAAAAGATTTTGCACGCTGGCTATTTCTGGTCGTCCTTATTCAAAGATTGTATCACTGCAGTCCAGAAATGCCACAATTACCAAATTTTTTATCGTAAGATGCGCGCTCCACCTGCTCCTCTCCACCCTATAATTGCCATTGGTCCATTCGCAAAATGGGATATCGATTTTATTACATGTAACCCTCACTCAGCCAGGGGGCATGCGTATATCATCCTTGTGGTAGATTATTTTACCAAGTGGGCCGAGGCAATGCCTACATTTTCGACAAACGACAAAACTGCTGCGATTTTCGTTTTCAATCATATAATTGCTAGGTTTGGTGTTCCTCAAGCCATTATCACTGACCATGGGAGTCATTTTCGCAACATCACGATGACTAAACTTACAGATCAGCTTGGCCTACATCACGATAGTTCCACTCCATATTACCCACAGGCAAATGGTCTGGTTGAAGCAAACAACAAAGTTCTGGTCACCATAATCCGACGAATCATTGGGATTCATAGGTCGAATTGGCATAACATGTTATTTTCAGCACTTTGGGCGTACCGAACCTCAGTCAAAACATCAACAGGTTTTACTCCCTTTCAACTTTTTTACAGTTTAGAGGCAGTATTACCCATTGAATGCGAAATCCATTCATTACAAATTGTCGTGCAATTATTACCAGCCACTTTCGAAGAAGAAAAGAATTTATTATACTTATCTCAATTAGATGAGAATTGACGTAATGCTGCATTAGCTGTCGAAACTCATGCCAAAAGGATTAAAGCTCAGTATGATCAGAATGTTACACCCCACAATTTTTCGGAAGGAGACCTAGTCTTACTTTACAATCAAGCAAACGATAAGCTAGGGGCTGGCAAATTTGTACCCATGTGGCATGGTCCGTATATTGTCAAGCAAAAGCTGGCAACAGGGGCCTATGAGTTAGAAGATTTTGACGGTGTCTCTTTAGGTAAACCTAGGAATGGGCTTTATCTAAAGCGATATTATGCTTAAAAGATTAGTGTGGAGATTTTTTAGACTAGTTTCTTTCTAAGTTTGGTGTGCTTTTAGATTAGGAATGTGTGCCTTACTTCAGAGAGTGTTTTTCATTATTATCCCTGCTTATCTTGATTTTACTCTTGATATTGCAAATGTCGACGCCTCTCCAAACATACATCGGTTTTGCTGATGGCGCTTGTCATAGTACACAGAACATCTCTTCCACAGCTTGGGTTATCTATTTGCCCTCTGACGAGTTAGTATCTATGCATGGGGTAAGCCTCGGTCAAACAACGAACAACATTGCAGCATACAGTGCAGTGATTGAGTTATTATTTGAATCCATTTCATTTGGAATTTGGAGTTTGATTGTTAATTTAGATTCAAAACTCATTGTATTACAGCTTAATAGAGTTTATGCCATTAGAAATCCAGTGTTATTACGATTATTTTTGAGAGTTCATCTCTTGGAACGAGAATTTGATTACATCGAATATCAGCACATTCCAAGATATTTAAATACATTAGCAGATGCAGTTGCTTCTCGAATGTTAAATAGACATTTGCATTAAATCAAACAGTAAATTTAAAAAAACATCCCATAACATGTTTTGCAAGATAACCAATAATAGTAATATAGCAATGCATACAAGTGTGTCAAAATATACATCGACTTCGATCATAGGTTGAAAAACACCTTATGATCGGCAAAAATGATAGCACAAAAAGTCCAAAAATGAGTCTACAAGGCAATCATCCTATCACTAGTTGATCACAATAAGACACCACTGCTCGGGCGACCCTAGAAAGGAACCTCCTAAAAGGTCCTAGGACCCCAATCACATAGTGCTGTAGCCTAAGAGGAATGGAATCTATGCTAGTCTCTGGAATATCTGCTGTCAAGCGCTCTAGATGATCCTCCAATTCGGCCAAGGTCTTTTCTGATTGGTCCTGTGGGGCCGGTGCCGCGACAGCTGGTTGTCTTCGATCATAAGGCTGGAGAGTGGCTGGTCGCCGTGGACCCACATCTGCATTTAAAAACTTTTTACTGTTAGTTTTGGGACGATTTAAAAACTATATATATATATATAATTTAAATGTTGAAAACAATTTTACCTCTATCATCCCATTGCTCTCTTGGTGGAAGAACCATGTCGGGATCACCACGATAATCCATCCCAACGTATGGAAAATCCTGAATCACAAAGAGTTGGTTCTCTAACCAACGAAAATACTCGGGTGAGAATCGAACAACCTCAATGCCCTCCTCAGGATGGCAGGCCATGACTGCAACCCAACGCATAACCCTAGGATCTCGAGGAAGTCCAGCCTCAACGGTAAGTTGTTGTGGAACCAGCATAGGTACCCTCTCTAGGGAAAATCTCACAACTAAATAACCATATCCAAAGTTCTTTAGTTGTCCATTCTTTGCCCTAGTCAATTGGCCCTTCACATTGGCCAATACAGCATCGCACCAGTTGAAGATGGTGCCTCAGAAGCAGTCTACTGCCATGCGCATCTGGGAACCGGTAGCTAGATGTAATGCTGCATTCCCACAGAGTCTGGTAACAGTAAATGCGATCACTTTTAGTTCAGGACGGGAGATGGTTTTAACATCTATCCGTTTGTCCGCAGTTTGGTTATTACAAAACTCTAGTTGGAGACTAGCGATAGATTGGCCACCTGGCCTAGATCTGAACAAAGATAATTCCTCACCTCTCTTGGGCAAGCCAGTCAAGAAGTATATGCCTTCCAGTTCGATTTTGAGCCGGTTGCCACCAATAATGAAGCACTGGTCCTGCGTGCTCCACTTGTCTACAAGCCATTGTAGAAAGTCTACCTGTGCCCTCATGCCAAGTATGGTCCAAAATTTAAATAGCCCGCATGCTCTCAATGCCTGTAATGAAGGTGGATGGAGTAATGTGGCTTGATCCACATCCTTGTGCTCTCTTTCCTGCCAAACAAGCATCTTGTGTACCTACATTGAAAAATAGGTGGTTTAGAACATTTTAATTCGAAATCTGTAGGGCAAAAATGAAGAAATTAGGGTTTTAAATCCGCGTTCCGCAGGGTTCGCACCCATCCTCTTAGAGACAGTGCATATGTGCTCACTTCTCCTTAAGAACAGGTGTGACACCCCGGCTTTTCTCTGTGCACGGAAAAATCGGGGTGTGCAGGGGCCACATGGCGCACCTGCGCAGCTGCCATAGGCGATTTTTTGCCCAAATTTTCTTCTAAAAATTAACTTTTAAAGCCTAAAACAAAATTTTAAACGGATGAAATGCAAGTCAAGGATGATGTGGATTACCTGGAGAAGACAGTTCTCGATTCCAGTGGTCAGATTTTCCGCAATCTCCACAGGAAGTTTTCTTACCAAAAGCTCTTACTTTTTACTCCAAAGCCAAACGGTGAAAATGAACTTGTAAAAGCCCTTTTTATAAGATTTTTTGAATAAATAAATTTTATTTATTTATTTTTTACTTTAAAATTGTCACTTTTGGTACATTTTATTATTTTTAAAACAGATATGAGTAATGTTTGTAGTTTTTTGTGCAGAATATTGGGTATTCAGGGAGAATTGGTCATTTTCAACAAAAACACATAGGATTCCTCTTTAAGCTCTTTTCTGACTCGTAAAATATGAAAATATTGCTGAGTTTTTCTTTTTAGACTCGTTAAAACAGAATTAAAAAGACGGTCCACTTACAACGCTTTTCTCACCGTATAAACATGAAAAGATTGCCAGACTTTTGTCGTTTCGAGTTCGATATTGGTAATAAAACGATGTGTTTTCGATCGCTTTTTTACTTTTTCAGATTGAAGGCACTAATTATGAAAATTACTCCTTGATCGAAATGGTCAAGTGATTCTCTCAAGTATTATTTTATACTTTTTCAAGCTTGGGAGACACAAATTTACGAAAAAGGAAAACCATGGAGTTTTCTTAAGTTTTTCTTCTGACTCCCTAAAATTGAAAAACGTTGAGTTTCTCCCATACTGGACTCGCTAAAATTTAACAGTAAAGGACTTGTTCAATTACAAACAGGAACGAACCACTCCTTCTTAGGGTTCGAATCTAAACTAAGTTGGACTCATCCGAAGGATGAGCTTATAACCAAGCAAATGTTATCCTCCTCAAGCTTGTCAAAAATAAAGAGGTACTTGCCAGAAATGGTGGGGGAAAAGAGAGAAAAATGAACCTGTTTGTTGTACTGTGCGTTTGAAAAACTTTCCATCACTCTTGAACACGACACTTTTATTCACCTGGGTTGGGAAATCCTTTACCTAACAGTTAATCAAGCCACAATGAAAGTCTTCAGTCGGTTTCCGGGTATTAGCTTTGGGTCAATTGTCACCAAGCCATCTGCAGTGTCGTTATGTGCTCAAGAGGTCTGTGCAAATAAACCATTCACCTACAAAATATCTGTCATCCATCATTGACCATCCCTGAGTTAGTTCTTGCCAAATATATTTCTTCAGACTTGATCTATGATTTTGTGTGTGGGCTTGCCTATGATGGATCACTTTCTATCGAGTCCGACTCATTATCTAGAAAGATGATCTAGAAATCGTCAGTACCTTGGAATCTGCATGCCTCAATGGCAGGTTTCTCGCCTTTGACGACAGGTTGCATCATTGACCTTCAATCAAAGGATTCTGTGACGTGTTCGACATCGACTCATTCATTCACATTTCATGGATTGTACTGAGTACTTTGACGGCCATTGACATTATTGGTGGTTCCTCTCACACTTGTTGACAGTTTACATCATTGACTGGTAATCAAGTGGTTTCTACCATGTTCGACTTCGACACATTCATTCACATGGATAAAATCGTACTAGTTTGGGAAGTAGAAATGAAGACCCTGGATCTAGTTTCCATCATCTAGGCTGTGAGGAATTTTGTTATCATTATATAGTGGACTATTTATAAACAGATGGTTGTGCCCATATTGTGTCCATATGTTTCTACTTGTGATGTAATACAAAATCATTCCTGTATCAGAACAGTTTTAGATAGTTCTTAGTCAGTTTTGATCTGAGTATGGGAATGCCTACCTCAGCGATGATATTTTCACATGTATATATTTTGTTGAATGTTTTTACAGGTTCCGACCGAGGTATCCACAGGAAGATCCTTGAAATGATAAAGTCCTTCACTCTTCTTAGATGATCAAAAATTATCCTCATCTATTACAGACTT
>APFE031390418.1:0-14443 GCA_000404065.3 Pinus taeda | reverse complement strand
ACCATATCTTGTAAAGCATTGGCAAGAATTACCACTCCTCAAACTCCCAAGATAGAAGGACATATCAAGAAGAAAAAGGTTCAAGAAGTGAAAAATCACATCGAGAAAGAAGAAATGAATCCAACCATATCTTGCAATGCATTGGCCAGAATTACCACTCCTCAAATTATCAAGATAGAAGGACATATCAAGAAGAAAAATGTTCAAGAAGTGAAAGATCACATCGAGTATCAAGAAATGAATCCGACCATATCTTGTAAAGCATTGGAAGAAATTACCACTCCTCAAACTCGCAAGATAGAATGACATATCAAGAAGAAAAAGGTTCAAGCAATGAAAGATCACATCGAGCATCAACAACAAGTTCTCCAACTTTTAAAGGATAATGCCACATTGGTGCAAAATCGAATGAAACAACAGGTAGATCAACATTGTAGTGAAAAATGTTTTGATGTAGGTGATTAAGTATTTTTACTGATACATCTCAAGCAAGCTATTTATAAGAAGGAAATGTTGGAAATACTACATGCACTTAAGAAATGGCGACCTTACCAAATGGGAAGACACTTCAAGGTCAAAATGGATCATGATAGTCTTAAATACTTTTTAGAACAAATATTATCTATAGAAGAACAGAAAAAATGGGTCACAAATATATTGGGTTATGAGTTTGACATCATCTATAGAAAAGGGAAGCAAAAATTTGTTGCAGATGCACTCTCAAGAAAGGATGAGGATGTGGAAGCATTGTTTTGTGTTATTTCTATTATCCAACCAGATTGGATAAACGAAGCAAAGGATGAATGGAAGAAGAACGAAGAAGTGTGGCCACTCATTCAAAAGTTGCAGAAGATCCCAATTCAAACAATATTGCCAAAACTTGGAGAGGAAGGAAAAATCATATTGGAACCTGGAGCAGTCACAGAAGTAAGAACTCGACAGCTACGAAATCGATCAATTTCAGAGTATCTCACCAAGTGGAAGAACTTACCTGTTGAAGATTCCACATGGGAGGACAAGAATATTCTATAGAAGCATCAAGAACTACTCAAGTGTTGAGGACAACACTTGTTGAAGGAGAGGGGCATGTTAGGCCCCTATAATACTAGTGTAACCCCTTATTGTTATTAGTACAGCCCCCTTATTATATTGTTGTACCCATGTAGTCCCCATATTGTTACTATTGTGCCCCATAGAAGCCCAATATTGTTATTATTGTGCCCTTACATTATTATTGTTATGTCGGTTCTGATTATATTATGACTCCTTAGACTACTATATATAGAAAGGAGGTCTTGTCATTTGTATCATCGAAGAATTGTTCATTGTGTAATGTAAAGGAGGTTGCCCCCTCAAAGAAGCTGAATTCTAAGGCGTTGATCTCTCTTTTCTATCTTTTTGTGAGCTAGTTTCATAACAGGTAGTCCAGAAGAGAACTTCCAGACAGGAAGTAGAGACTCAGAGGAGTTGAATAGAGAACTTCCAGGAGGGAAGTAGAGGAGCATCATGGCACTTCACAAGGTAAGAGACCAGGATAGACTGGAC
The DNA here is from genome assembly GCA_000404065.3 of Pinus taeda. Lineage (NCBI taxonomy): Eukaryota > Viridiplantae > Streptophyta > Pinopsida > Pinales > Pinaceae > Pinus > Pinus taeda. Next base: position 12,898 of record APFE031390418.1, on the reverse strand, counting down.
AGAGCATCAAACTTCGCAGTCTGGAAGACCAAAATCTTATCAGTGCTAGACAGGAATCGTGTCAAGAACTTCGCCTTGCAGATGATAGCTATCCCAGTCGACCCAAATGATAAGGACAAGTACGAATAGGCGATGGCAAGGGCCAAATGCATTATCCTTGACGGGGTCAAGGATCATGTGGTACCACATATTGCCGAGAAGGAAACGGTAGTTGAGATGTGGGAGGCCCTCAAGAACCTGTAACAGCATACTTCTGTACAGAGAAGAATGTTGCTCGAGAACCAGATGAGGTCGTATCAAATGAAGAAGGGTCAAATGATTGACTCCTTCCTCGAAAGACTGAATGAGATCCGAGATCAGCGGACTGCTATAGGAGCGACACCGGATCAGGAGCTTACGGTGAGGACAACCCTGAATGTTGTCTCAGAAGAGTGGGAAGTGTTTGTCCAGAGTATAGTGGGTAGAGGGACACTTCCACCTTGGGATGAGATGTGGGCGGCTCTTCGACGGGAAGAGATTAGACGACAATCGAAGACAAGTAGCTGCAGCAAGGGGATCAAAGTAAAGCAAGAGGAGGAAGATGTTGCCCTAGCATCTGAGGGAAAGCAGGAAAAGCGGAAGAAGAAGGATCTCTCTAAGATCAAGTGCTTCCACTGTGGGAAGCTGGGTCATTATGCGACCCAGTGTCCAAGGAAGAAGAGTAAGGGAGAGCCTTCCGAGACTAAGGCAGCGCCCGCAAGGGCAGAGAAGGAAGTTTTGACAGATGATGACTGTGGCATGAGTGCACACGTGCCACGAGAAGAAGTGGGGAGACATCAAGCTGTAGTCAGGCGGACTCCAGGCGATGAGGGGCAGGATCCTCGAGGTACCTAGCCTCTTGGATTAGACCTTGCTACAGGAGCCCCGAAGAGGAGTAGCGGGACTAACTGAGTCAAGTAGAGACGGATGTGGATGAAGTGGCAGAGAAAGCTACAATGCAAGAGTCCAGAAGCAGCAAGAGGCTAGCAGGCTATAGCGACGCGAGAGGCACAAGAGTGTTGCACCAGTGCAAGATGGCACAGAGAGGTGTGCAACGGTGCAAGATGCAGGAAGTTGTTGCAGCAGCGCAGAGGTTAAAGAGGGAGCACTTGTCAACGGTAGAGAGAGCTTCAGCATCAGTGGGTGTCTCTAGCCCAACAGGGAGGTCAAATTGGGAGATCAATTACTAACTTCTCACTAGTTGAGTTGTCGTGCAGCAATGGGCAGCACAATGCACCATGATGATAGAAGTTGCGGTGCAGATGCAGTGTTGGGAGAAAGGACCAGCAGCAGCACGGATGCAGAGGGAGTTGTCGTACAAATGCAGCAGTGGCAGTGGCAAAACCATGGGCAGCAATACAGGATGCAGCAGTGCAGAGGATGTTGGGCAGGAAGGCCTAGCATCAGCACAAGTACCGATGCTGGATGATCAGAGTAATACTCATTGAGTATTGCTAGAGCACAGTCCTCGCTAAGAGGGAGTGTTGATTTGGGGTAGCATCAGATGTGCTCTAGCCACGAAATTTGGTGGAGAGGTTGGGGCACATGAGATCTCCAATACCCAGAAAGGGTTTAGGAAGATTCTAAACTGTTCAGGAGATATTAAAATAATTAATATTTTTAATGGAGTCCCTAAGTCTAAACTTAGGGAAAATAAAATATTAATGTGTATTAATATGAAACTATGTTAGAATGATCCAAAAGACATGGATAAAGCCAGATCTAATCTTAGCCGTTGATTAGGGACTTAATCTCGGCCGTTGATATGTCAACAGGAAAAGTATAAGAGGAGGCTTGAGGGTCACTTGGAGAACACACTAGATGATCAGTCATTCTATTCTCTAGAACGGGATTTGCTAAGAGAGATAGAATCAGTGATCGGGAAAGCAGCTGAGTGACATTGAGTACAGAGAAACAGAGAAGGCAGAAATTGTGCCGGGAGAGCTGACGCAGGGCCAGCGCTGGGCTAGGAGAGGCTAACGTAGTCCAGATTGGGCAAACGCTGGGGTTGCAGAGTAGTTTTGTGCCGACGAACTACCGGAAGGATTTTCCGGGGTTTCAGCCAGAAGATTTCTCTCAAACTGTGAGGTATAGCTGCTAAGTAAATTCTCTGTTGGGTAGCCTCATTTCGGCACCCAAATTGTACTCTGATATTGCTTAATAAGAAAATCCTCAGATAGTTGCACCGGTTTTCCCACATTGGGTTTTTCCGAGGACATTAGTCCAAAAATAATGGTGTCATGTGGTGTGTTTGTTCTTGTTTATTTTAGTTGTTGATCTATAACATGTTGAGCATGCACAGGCGTTTATTTTCAGTATTTATATTGTAAATAACTTGTTAAGTAACATAACAAGTAGGTAGGAATAAATTAGAAAAAGTGCATGAAGGGTTTCTAACTAAGGAAAATTAAAAAATTTAACATGGTATCAGAGGGTGATTGCAGATCACAGGAGGACTAAGAGACATTAGCCGAGTGGAGCAATAGCAACAGAAAACAGTTGTCCCAAGGTAACAGAAGTTATTCTAGCAGTGCAAAAGCCAAGAAGTGTGACGCAGAGCCAACCAGAGCAAAGCAAAAGTCAGGAACTGCACAGAGCCTCAGAGAGGTCAACGTTGCTGATGCAGAGGGCCAGAGGGCTAACGCAGGGCATCCCATGGTTGACGCAAACCCATCCAGGGTGACACAGAGGCAGCGTGAGGCAGAGAGGAGCTTACGCAGTTCATAGAGAGGAAGTTGCTGGAGTCTAGAAGGCTGCAGAAATATCGCAGAGTGGAGCTGGTGAGGTACTGTAGTCAGAATAGCACCTAATAGAGCAGGGCCAAAGGAGTTGTTACCGAGGGTTTCTAGCCGAGGAACCTAGATCAGCAGTGCAGTTGCACGAGACGATCAGAGTAGGGAACATCTCGACAAGCGACAGAAGGATTTCCAGGAGGGAAATCAGGATTTAGAGGGAGTCGAAAAGAGAACTTCCAGACAGGAAGTAGAGACTCAGAGGAGTCAAATAGAGAACTTCCAGGAGGGAAGTCGAGGAGTGTCATGGCACTTCACGAGGTACGAGACCAGGATAGACTGGACAGAGCATCGAACTTCGCAATCTGGAAGGCCATAATCTTATCAGTGCAAAACAAAAATCGTGTCAAGAACTTCGCCTTGAAGATGATAGCTATCCCAGTCGACCCAAATGATAATTACAAGTACGAAGAGGCGATGGTGAGGGCCAAGTGTATTATCCTTGACGGGGTCAAGAATCATGTGGTACCACATATAGCCGAGAAGGAAACGGCAATTGAGATGGGGAGGCTCTCAAGACCCTGTACCAGCATAATTCTGTACAGAGAAGAATGTTGCTCGAGAACCAAATGAGGTCGTATCAGATGAAGAAGGGTCAAACAATTGAATCCTTCCTCGGAGGACTAAATGAGATCCGAGATCAGCTAACTGCTATAAGAGCGACACCGGATCAGGAGCTTATGGTGAGGACAGCCCAGAATGTTGTCTCAGAAGAGTGGGAAGTGTTTTTCCAGAGTACATTGGGCAAAGGGACACTTCCACCTTAGGATGAGATGTGGGCGGCTCTTCGACAGGAAGAGATCAAATGGCAATCGAAGACATGTAGCAACAACAAAGAGATCAAAATCAAGCAGGAGGACAAAGATGTTGCCCTAACATCTAAGGGAAAGCAGGAAAAGCAGAAGAAGGATCTCTCCAAGATCAAGTGCTTCCACTGCGGGGAGCTTGGTCATTATGCGACCCAGTGTCCAAGGAAGAAGAGTAAGGGAGAGTCTTCTGAGACTAAGGCAACGCCAGCAAGGGCAAAGAAATGAGTTTTGACAGACGATGATTGTGCCATGAATGCACATGCGCCACTTGAGAAGAAGTGGGGAGACATCAAGTTGTAGTCAGGAAGACTACAGGCGATGAGGGGAAGGATCCTCAAGGTACCCAGCCTCTTGGATTAGACTTTGCTATGGGAGCCCCAAAGAGGAGTAGCAAAACTGATTGAGTCGGGTAGAGACGGATGCGGATGAAGCGGCAGAGAAAGCTACAATGCAAGAGTCCAGAGACAGCAAGAGGCTAGCAGGTTGTAGCAATGTGAGAAACACAAGAGTGTTGCACTAGTGCAGGATAGCACAGAGAGATGTGCAATGGTGCGAGATGCAGGAAGTTGTTGCAGCAGCGTAGAGGTTAGAGAGGAAGCACTTGTCAGCGACAGAGGGAGCTTCAGCATTAGTGGGTGTCTCTAGCCCAACATGGAGGTCAGATTGGGAGATCAGTTACTTACTTCTCAATAACTGAGTTGCAGTGCAGCAGTGGACAGCATGATACAGCATGATGAGAGGAGGTGCAATGTGGATGCATTGTTGGGAGAAAGGACCAGCAGCAGCAGGGATGCAGAGGGAGCTGTCGTACAGATGCAGCAGTGGCAATGACAGAACCATGGGCAACACTACAAGATGCAGCAGTGCAGAGGATGTTGGGCAGGAAGGCCTAGCATCAGCACAGGGATCGATGTCGGATGATCAAAGTAATACTCAGTGAGGAGTATTGCTAGAGCATAGTCCTCGCTAAGAGGGAGTGTTGATTTGGGGTATCATCGGATGTGCTCTAGCCACGAAATTTAGTGGAGAGGTTGGGGCACATGAGATCTCCAATACCCAGAAAGGGTTTGGGAAGATTCTAAACAGTTCAGGAGATATTAAAATAATTAATATTTTTAATGGAGTCCCTAAGTCTAAACTTAGGGAAAATAAAATATTAATGTGTATTAATATGAAACTGTGTTAGAATGGTCCAAAAGACATGGATCAAGCCAGATCTAATCTTAGCCGTTAATTAGGGACTTAATCTCGGTCGTTGATATGCCAACAGGAAAAGTATAAGAGGAGGCTTGAGGATCACTTGGAGAACACACCAGATGATCAGTCATTCTATTCTCTAGAGCAGGGTTTGCTAAGAGAGATAGAATCAGTGAGCGGGAAAGCAGCTGAGTGGCATTGAGTACAGAGAAACAAAGAAGCCAGAGATTGTGCTGGGAGAGCTAACGCAGGCCAAGGAACGCTGACGCAGGTCCAGCGCTGGGCTAGGAGAGGCTGACGCAATCTAGATTGGGCAAACACTGGGGTTGCAGAGCAGTTTTGTGCTGAGGAACTACGGGAAGGATTTTTCGGGGTTTCAACCAAGAGATTTCTCTCAAATTGGGAGGCATAGCTGCTATGGAAATTCTCTGTTGGGTAGGCCAGTTTCGGCAGTCAGATTGTACTCTAATATTGCTTAATAAGAAAACCCTCAAATAGTTGCACTGGTTTTCCCACATTGGGTTTTTTCGGGGACATTGGTCCAAAAATAGTGGTGTCATGTGGTGTGTTTGTTCTTGTTTCTTTTAATTGCTGATCTGTAATATGTTGAGCATGCAATGGTGTTTATTTTCAGTGTTTACATTGTAAATAACTTGTTAAGTAACATAACAAGTAGGTAGGAAATAATCAGAAGAAGTGCATGAAGGGTTTCTAACTAAGGAAAATTTTAGAAACTTCAACAATGGGAAGAAAGAATGTATGCTCTAAATCCTATTGATTAGGAAGCTCTTAGGAAACCTCATGAGTATTTATAAGGAGCAAAAGATCATCATCGATTGGGATCATCATAGAAGAAAACATTTGTCGGATGAGGACATAAAATATCCTTCAAGTTCCTCTGATAGAATTATAATCAAAGGACTCGCCAATAGAGAAAGGAAGCAAAAAGTTTTTCATTGGGAATTCTAACTTGTGGGATTCAAGGAATAATATGATGACACAACAAGGAAAGCGGGTCTGAAGGATAAAGTCCCTTCGGATGAAGCTACTACAGGAAGTCTGCATGACCGAAAGAAAAATGAGGTTTGCTCACACGGATTATTATGAAAGTCATATGGTTACAGTTAAATATGATCTAGAGAAGAAACGCTCTCCTCCACCAAAGTATTGCAGAAGAACATAAGTCACACTAGATGAAATCAACATAATCTATGCAACATAAGGAAGTTGACTACAATACAGATTAGAAGCTTTTGGGAATGAAGAGTGTGTAAAGAAAGGAAGAGATCATGATAATATACAACAATGATAGAAGGCATTCAAAGTCCAAGAAGATTTGACTAGAATATCTCCAGGAATAAGTCACAAAAAGAGAGAAACCCTTGACACTAAATATCTCTAGGAGATGTGTCAATCTACATGCAAGATGCCAACACTTACAGGAAGATGTCATGGTGAAAGATCATTGCAAAGGTAACTCTGAAGAGTTCATTGATTATCATCTCGATCGGCTTATGTAGGACTGTCAAAGGGAAGATCTGTAAATGACGTCCAAGCAAACCATATAGAAGGATGTAATGTCCTTCCAAAATATATGGCATGAAAGCAGTGTGACATGAAGCTAAAACAAATGGAAAATCTGATAAAACACTTCCTGATAAGTTGAGAACATGACTGACTCATGAACAAAAGTGATGAATGATCTATGAAGTTCCCAAAGGATGAAGACTCCTTATCAAAGAAGAAATTCATGACATCGAAGAAAGGAGCTCTTCATGCAGCTAAATATCTCGGAGCTGCTATAAGTCCCTGTTCAAGAGGGAGCCTGAGAAGAAGTTTTACTTGGAGGAAACTCGGAAATTTCTAAGTTGAAAGCTTAGGTACATTCCTCTGTGATAGGAATGCATGCATTAAAGAAATAAAAACCTCCTGGTATAAGAAGGAGTGATAGACATGTTGTTCCGTGCCTCACCTAAGAAGACAGAATGGAGGATTGTGTAGTCATTTGGCATCTGATGCTCTTGTGGGATGAGTTAGGAAATCCCATGGAAGGGTAGTCGTGGGGGACCAATATTCTTTTGGAGACTGGGGAGTCCAAGAAAGGAATAGTCCTCATGGAGCATATCTTGAGAGAACCCGGGTAGGGTATGTTCTGAGAGAGATAATGATGAGGATGTCTATAAATCATTCATCTCGCCAGCAATTTGCTCTAATATTATCGAGAGATAGAGTTGTTAGTCAAGGCCTTGTTATATAAATGCTAGTTCGTATGATGCTATACAAATGAGTTACAAATCCGATTTTTTCTTAAGAGAAATTCTTCAGATTGAGAAAGTCCAAGGTACCATTATGAGTAACTCCCTAGTTAAGAAGGAGTGTTGAAAGACGTAACTAAGTTCAATCTTCATAATGACTTGTAATTATGAATTTGTGTAAAGAGATGTAAATAAGAAAAATAAAAATTATTATATTGACTTGCTTCATGGGTTTCATGAGCAAGGATTTTGTTTTTGAGTCAAGACACCCATTAAGAGTCTTTAGGATTTATTTGTCATCTAGTCATAAAATATAAGAGTCGTTGTCATGTAAACGAAGTCATGTTACACTTTGTAAAAGGTCATCTTGTCTATGTAAAGTATCCTCCAAAGAACTTGTCGCCAAACCTCTTCAAGTCGGCCTACAAATATTAAAGGAGCTGTCAGAACAAGTTGGCCTACATCTAGCTATCAAGTGAGCCTAAAGACCCGGATAAGAGGGGTATAAGTAGGGGAACTCGGCCTCCATTCTAAGCATCAAGTTCGAACTCAATTCCAGCGAAGAAGTGCAAAAAAGAGGCAATAAGAAAGGGTTTTCTCTAAGGTAAAAAGGACACTCTTCAAGGGTGTAAAAGGAAGAATCTTTTGGGTAAATTGAAGCAGAATCTTCTGGGTAAATTGAAGCAGAATCTTCTGGAGCAGCGAAGTAGATTCTTCTAGGACAACGAAGTTGATTCTTCTGGAGTAGCAGAATCGTTAAAATTGGTAACTAGGGCCAAACTCCATACGGGTCATCTTATTTATGGCAGCTAATATATTTCTTGGATTCCTCTTGTCGAGAGGTGTAGGATTGATCTAACGATCATTCGATTCCGACATGTATTTATGGAGATATGAATTTATTTGTATTTCTTGACAATTTGTCAAGGTCGGCCAGCAAGATAAAGTGTGTGGCACACCCCCCGCTTAACCTCGACGTTGCATATAAAGGAAGGAGACATTGTGCCTCATTTCTCCATCATCTCAACACTCATCTTCTCTCTCCTTATCTTATTAGGCCAGCATAGGAGCAGTCTCTTTCACATGTGCAAGAGGAAGGGCGAAATTTCTGTTTAGGGCAGTGTTGACTGTTTCTAGGGCAGTGTTGAATTTCTGGGCAGCATTGACTTTTCTGGGCTGCGTTGACCAAGGTACGGGGCTGTTAAATGATGCATTGACCTGCGCATGCTATTTGGGTGTTGTGTTGACCAGCGTTGACTAGTTAGCGCTGACCGCAGGCTGCTAATTTATTGACTGTTGACTGAGGGATGTTTTGGGTTGTTGATGTTTGTTGTTGGAGACCAAGTTCTTCAAGGTTGACTAGAGGTCAAATCGACATTGTTTGACTAGCTTTGACTTTGTTGATCGTTGAGATATTATTGCTGATATAAAAATATCAGATTTGTGATATTGTACTATCTCTCTCTCTCTACTGAATTATTGAAGAATATAGAAGAATTGATCAAAGGGTTTCCCCACATTGGGGTTTGTCCCTGGCTAGCCGCCACATATGGTGTCCCTTGTCTTGGCTTGTCTTCTGTTGATTTATTTATGTTCTATCAGCATTTTACTTATGTTAATGTGATTGCTAAGTTGTGAAATTGACATAGGGCTAATAAGAAGAAATTGAAGTAAATTGCTCTAAGCATAGAACATACCATAACTTAACATGGTATCGGAGCTAATGTTAAGACAAAGCCCAACCAAGACCAAGACCAAGAGCAATCACCGAACACTGTTGGAAAAAGTCTTAAGACTTCATGGGTTCCTCATCGCACTTCCCCGCCGAAGATAAGCTCTGTGAGAAGTCTGACTATCATGGATGGAAGATGTCTCTCGATCTGACATTGGAAGAGCAGGAAGTGTTGGACTATGTGAGAGGCAGAATTACAGAGCCTCCATCAAATGCACCGGCTGCTACAAGGAATAAGTACACTAAAGGTGAAGTCAAAGCAAAGAAGACCATCTGGGACTCTATTGACAAGCGCCTGGTGGCCTACGTTTCCGAGCTGAACACCTCCAAGGAGATATACGATAGACTGGTAAGCTTGTTTAAAGTTAGTGATGCAAATCAAGTTTGTTCCTCAAAAATAAGCTAAAGGAAATTAAGAAGGCCAAAGTTGAGGATATGCAATCCTACTTCTTAAGGATCATCGAGATTAAGAATGACCTCCTATCGATTGGAGAAGTCATTCCGGACAGGGACCTGACTATCACAACTCTTGGAGGGCTCCCTTTCGAATGGCCTTCATCGATGGTAAGGTACGTGTGTGGAAAAAGAATTTTAAAGATGCTTTCACTCTTGGGTTTCGAGTTGACTCTTCATATCAAGTTGGAGGAAGTCCATTGGGAGTCATGTCTTGCAACACAACTCTTCAGTTTGAACCTTGGCACCAGAGATTTCCCCACCTTCATTATAAGGCTCTACCCAATATGAGACAAATGGTGACCAAGATGCCCGAGTTTAAAGTGGAGCAAGAAGGTGTATGTCTAGGGTGTGCCGAAGGAAAACTCAAAAGAGGACCATTCCCCTCAAGCCATAGCAAGACCTCCGACATTTTGCAGTTGGTTCACTCCGACATATCTGGTATGTATGATGCCTATGAACTCTTTGGGAGGATATTTATATTATATCACTTTTAGAGATGATTATTCTCGCAAGACTTGGATATACTTCTTGAAAAAGAAGGATGAAGAAGTGTTCTCCTGGTTCCGTCACTTCAAAGCATTGATCGAGAATCAAACCAAGAAGAGGATCAAGATCTTAAGGACTGATAATGGGACTGAGTATGAATCCAATGGTTTCCATGACTTTTGCAAGGAAGCTGGCATTAAGAGGGAGACCACAATGCCATACACTCTTGAGTAGAATGGTGTGGCGGAAAGGAAGAACCATACGATTTTGGACGTTGTTCGTTCCATGCTCCATGATCAAAGGCTTTCAAAGTTTCTATGGGCCAAAGCTGCAAATACCGTCGTATATGTTCAAAATCGATGCCCTCATCAAGCATTGGATTGCAAGACTCCCGAAGAGATGTTCACTGGTAAGAAACCTGATGTCTCTCATTTTAGAATTTTTGGAAGTCCCGTATATTCTCATGTGCCAGAAGAGAAAAGGAATAAATTGGGTGCATCTGGAAAGAAGGGAATCTTCGTGGGCTATAGCGAAAATTCTAAGAGCTATAGAATCTATGTGGCTAGTCAAAGAGAAGTCGAGATTAGTCATGATGTCACCTTTGACGAGGATATGGCTCTTAGCAAGGTTGACAATCTTCCTATTCTGAGGAAAACTAAAGAAGCTGACACCAAGAAGTCGGAAGAGAAGGAAGATGAGACAATACCCGATGTGGAAGAGCCTATGGATCCTATTGATCCCCCTCCGCGATAGTCTTCCTCTTATAGGAAGAGGCCCTCATGGCTTAGGGAGACACTTGATGATGCCGAAGGACACATTGCACCTAGAGGGACTTTCTGTGAAAGTAAGACGTCGACCAGGTATCAGGGATACTTGACCATTATGAGCACCATTATTCAAAATGAACCTTCATTGTTCAAAGAAGTCGTGAAGCGTCGAGTGTGGAAGGATGCTATGAATGAGGAATACGATTCCATCATGAACAACGATGTCTAGGATGTGGTCCCTAGACCCCAGGACAAAACAGTTGTCACCTCGAAGTGGCTTTACAAAATAAAGCATAGAGCTGATGGGAGTGTTGAAAATTATAAGGCTCGCTTTGTCGCTCGTGGCTTCTCTCAAATGGAAGGCGTAGACTATGATGAGATATTTGCACCTGTTGCCCGATACACCACCATCCGCTAGATCATAGCCCTTGCTGCTTTGCAAGGATGGAACCTACATTAGAAGGATGTCAAGACCGCGTTCTTGCATGGTTCGATCAAAGAGGAAGTCTATATGGAACAACCCGAGGGGTTTGAGATTCATAATCGGGAATCTCAAGTGTGCGGGTTGAAGAAAGCCCTCTATGGGCTGAAGCAAGCACCCTGAGCTTGGTATGAGAGGATCGATAGCTACTTGATGAAGCTGGGATTCATTAGGAGTGAAGCCGATCCAAACCTTTACTTCAAGGTTGAGGATGATAAGCTTCTCATACTGGTGTTGTATGTTGACGACCTCTTTCTAACAGGTGCTGACCCTCTCATTCACAAATGTAAGAGGGAGTTGGCTCCCGAATTTGAAATGAAGGACCTAGGATTGATGCACTATTTCCTAGGGCTGGAGGTCTGGCAGAAGCCAGGGGAGATTTTCCTATCTCAAGGAAAATACGTGGTGAAGTTATTGGAGAGATTCGGTATGGTGGACTGTAAGCCATGATTGCCCCGATGGAGCTTAACTTCAAAAAGTTATGCGGTAGTGTTGCCGAACCTGTTTTGGGAAATGCTACTGAGTATCGTCAACTCATAGGAGCATTGATCTTCTTGGTGAACTCCCATCTGGATATATGTTCTGCAATCAACATGTTGAGCCAATATATGGTTGAGCCTCATCACTCACATTGGATTGGTGCCAAGAATCTTCTGAGGTATCTTCGGGGCACAATCACTCATAGGTTGAGATACACCGCCAGAGATGTGAGGCTACATGGATATACCGATGTTGATTGGGCAGGCGGTGTGGGGGATCGCAAGAGCACTTCCAGCTGTTGTTTCTATTTGGGTTCTGCCTCGATATCTTGGATGAGAAGGAAGCAGAAATCGGTGGCTTTGAGCACCGCTATGGCAGAATACATTGTTGCGAGTATGGCCTCCTGACACCTGTGAGGCTATCTGGTTGAGGAAGCTCTTGAGTGAGCTGTTTGGAATCTGGACATACATTGGATACTACCGTGATCCTTTGCGACAACCAAAGTGGGATTCGTTTATCCGAGAATCCCGTATTTCATGATCGCTCCAAGCATATCGATATCAGGTACCACTTTATCTGTGATATGGTACAGCGAGGAGCAATAAGGCTCCATTATATCAATACAGATGAGCAGGACGCCGACATTTTGACGAAGCCCCTAGGAAAGGTCAAATTCTTGACTTTCCAAAAACGACTAGGAGTCATTGAGAGACCCTCTTATGAAGGTCCTGTATGATGCATGCATTGATCTCTAGGAGCTCCGGGGGGCTTGGGGTACTTCTTGGAGCGACTAGCGACCATAGGGCGACTCACCCTCCCTTAGTGGTGCACTGTGTACAGGGTGAATGGTTCAGCCCTCCCCTGTGATACCTCGTGGCAACTTGTGGGCAGGATGAGTGGTTCATCCTTCTCCTGTCGAGGCATCCTACCCATGCAGTTTGGGACTCATGGGAAGTACCTCTCATTTGGCTAAAAATGAGGATAGGGACCATAGTAGTACCGATGGATGCATCGTGTATCTACCGTACCCCCTATGCTAGGATGACTGATATTGATCTGGTATCAATTGGAACTGACTTTGGGTCAGTAAGAGTGATATAGCTCACTCTCTTTTGGAACTGATCTGGGATCAATAAGAGTGGTATGACACACTCCCTGGGACTGACTTTGGGTCAATAAGAGCACTATTGAGCACTCTCTTTTATCTGGCCCTGACTTCGGGTCAGTAAGAGCGCTATTGAGCACTCTCTTTTATCTGGGACTGACTTCGGGTCAGTAAAGGATGGTATGATACATCCTCGATCATTTGTTCTTCTTCATAGTTCAGCAGAGCAGAGCCGAGCAGTGCAGGGCAATGCATTTGATAGCAGAGATAGTACCGACAGTCAGATGGATTGGCAAATGGAGTTCTCCCTAGTTGAGAGG
>APFE031390417.1:30321-44780 GCA_000404065.3 Pinus taeda | reverse complement strand
TCAGCAGGACGTTTGAAGCCTCCACCAAAGCCAAACTGAAGAAGGCCACTTTTTAGAGAACATGTTTGTATTGTAATTAACGCTAAATACCAACATAATGAGGAGTTACACTCATTGTTTTAGGTCTCTAGAACTGCTAGTTAACAGTCATTTATATTAAATAGTTGGTTTTAAATGTCAATAGGTGTCAAATTAGGAAGAATTCAAATTCCCCTCATGATGGAGGAAGGAATCTATGTAATGAAATCTATATATGGGAGAAAATAAAATGTATCAAGGGTTGGAAATTTTTAGAGAAACTCTCATATTGTGCTTTTATGTAAAGTCTCTGTTTTAAGTAATACAGTATTTGGCTTTGCTTCTCAGGAATCAGAAGGAATTCAATGTTCAAAATGTCTCGTGTTGTCCTATTTTCATTATTTACAGTGGTATGAATATATGATTACATAGAAATCACTGTTCATGCTCTAACTTCCTTCATACATTTGTAAATTGTGTTGTCTGTTTCTGATGTACTATCCCTTTGTTGAATTCTAGATTCCCTGACTTCCATGTAAAGCTAACATTATTGTCATACTGAAACATTTTTGACTCCAAAAGCCCAGTGAATATTTTCTAATTGTATTTCAACCATTTACACTTCTTCATTTGTTTCATAGAGTTAGCCATCTTATTCATTATCAAAATATTTAATCTAGTGAGAGAGCCCTCTCAGGTTGAGGAGGCTAAGCCTCAACCAAAAGTTGGTTTGAAATAGTTGTTCAGAGTCTTCCTGATTAGTAGCCTATCAAGGGTTGATTTTGTGATAACATTTTGGTGCATGTGCCAGGAGCCTGAAGATTAATCATTCCCGAAATCAAGAAGTTGAACTTCTAAAGGTAGCAGGAGCTGAGAAAACTTTTCGAGGCTACAATCTACCTTGGTGACTCCATACATTTTCAAAAGTTTAAAAGGTGGCTTCGATAAGGAGATATACACGGAGCAATCCTGACCCAAATCCACCTACTCTTGTGGAAAATCCCAACACTCTTTCAAGGAGTAGACAAAGATTTACTGAAACACCAGGTACTCCATCTTATTCAATATATTTTCTCTTTGAATTTTCAAGAAGTCCTGAGGACAAAATTGTTGATGAAAAAATTCATGAGGTGTTGTTTAGATTAGAAAACGAAGAAGAACTCATTGAAATTATTTTAGATTTGCAAAAAAGAGGAATTGATACTTCATCCTTATTATCACAAAAAGATGAAGAGGAATTTTGGGAAATAGTCACTTCTGAATTATTGTTAGAAAGGGAAGACTTAGATAAACTAAAAGAACTCGATCCTTTTTAATTCTTGCTTAAATCTAAAGTTGGTTTAACCCTTCCCAATTGGAGTACATTTGTCATTGGTTTGCAAAGCCCAAGTAGTCCTTTTCATATCAGCACCTCATCCTCTGCTTCTACTAGTCCCAGTGGTTTTCAAACACCAAGCAATCCTCCTCATATCAGTTTTGATTCCTCTGTCCCTTGGGTACCTCTCATCACTGTTTCTCCACTAATCATGGCCGTACTTGCTAGGTATGCTCCACTAGCACTCCCTGCTATTTTGCATGACCTTCCTAGCAAATATGTTGCAAGAATTCCAACATGGGGTGGTGATGAAGCAATGACAAGAGAAGAACATGTAGATAAATTCAATGACTTCGTCAAAAGAGAGGAAGTTGATGATGTGGATGTGAATCTAAGGTTATTTGCACAAAGTTTTATCGGAGAAGTTAGAAAATGGTTTAAAGCCCTCCTAGCTGGAAGCATTCATAATTGGGTAGAATTTGAAGATAGCTTTCTAAGGAAGTGGGGAAATAGAACTAATCCAGTTCAAGCTCCTTCCGAGTACAATAATCTTAGAAGGGCACCTGATGAGACCATTCAAAACTTCTCAAAGAGGTTTAACAAAGTGTTTAATTCAATCCCATCTCACTCAAAACCTCTGGAACCTTTAACACAAATGAGATATGCTAAAGCACTTGATTCGGATTTACCTCTGTTGCTTAGAGAAAGAGACTCTGCTATAGTTGCTGATATGCAAAATGATGCAATAAAAGTAGAAGTAAACATGGTTGCTGCTAAAAAATCAAAGATGGGAAAATATAAATTGAAAGAAGAAGAGAAACCTTCCTCTTTAGCTCCAGAAGATAAGATAGATTCAATGATGAAGACCACACAGAAGCTGATGGACAGGTTGGCTCTTGGTAATACATCTGCTCCTCTTGTGCAGTAGGAACCTCAATTTAGAAATCCTCAATTTAGGATTCCTCAAAACCAGCAAAGGCCAAGAGAAAACAGGAATCAATAGCCTGATCCTCCAGTGAGACCTCCTTTTCAGTAGAACTTGGTTGATGAAGAAGATGAGCTTGAGATTCCTGAAGAATCCATCCATTATCTTGATGAAGAAATGTTAGGGATTTTCTTGACTAAGGAAGAACATGATGAGACCAGTTTGAAAAAACAAGGAGAGGAGCCTTTAGATTATTTAAAGGGTTATCAACATGCTATATTTGAAATGCAAAAGCAGTACAATCTCAGGAATAGAAATGTGCCAATTATTGTAAACAAAACACAGCCCAAGAAGGATGCTTCAAAGGCTGTTGAAGCCGAGATGGACAACCCAAAGGCTGCTGAAGGTAAAAATGATGCTCCACTTGGTAAAAAGGACATTCAACCTCTATCTCCTACTAAAGAAATTGAGAAATCTGTTTATGTTTTTAACCTTGAGAATGACATTGAAAAAATCAAAATATTAGTCCCATTTAGTGAAATTCTCAAGGTAGATAAATACAGAAGTAAGATTGTAGAGATGCTTAATTAACAACTAGGAGCTACTGATATCTTAAATATTCAAGAAGATAATCCTACTATATACTTGGGTCCAAGACTTGAAGATGATCAGAATGAAAAATTTCCTCCTTTCTATGTAAGCATTATTATTCATGATATGACCTTACATAATGCTATGTTGGATTCAGTGGCCTCTCATAATCTTATGCCCAAGGTAATCATGGAAAGGTTAGAATTACAGGTAACAAGACCATTTAAGGATTTATTCTCTTTTGATTCAAAAAGAGCCCAATGCATTGGTTTAATTAAAGATGTTGTTGTTGGTCTAACACAGGTCCCAACAAAGACAATTGTCGTGGACATTGTTGTGGCTGACATTCCACCAAAGTTTGTGATGCTTCCGTCAAGATCATGGGTAGCAAAAACCAAAGGCACAATGCAAATGGACCTTACCTATGCTACCATCCCTATTTTTGGTGAGCAAAGGAGATTATATCAAGAGAATAGAATGGCCTATATGGTAAGCAGCAAAGAAAAACCTCAAAATTTTCCTATTTATTCATTTGATATTGAACTTGGATCGGCCATCCTTTTCAATGAGTCAGTTGATAATGGATCAGAGGAGATGATTTCAGGAAAATAACACCTAGAAAATCAACAAGAAGATGAGAAAGAAACAAAGAGATGGTGGTCATTATACTTTGATGGATTAGCAGGAAAGGAAGGGGCAGGAGTTGGAATTTGGAAAACAAACCCAAGTGATGAAATTAAGTTTTATTCTTACAAACTAAACTTTGATTGCACAAATATTATGGCTGAATATGAATCTCTGGCTTTGGGCTTAGAAGTCTTGTTAAAGTTGAAAACTAAAAACATTTCTGTTTTTGGAGATTCTAAATTGGTGACTAAACAAGTGCAAGGTGCTTATCAAACAAAGGATGTGAGGATGGAAGCATACACAAATCTAGTGTTAGATATGTTGTAAAAGTTTCAAGCATATTCTTTCACTATCAAAACTAGAGACCAAAACTTTGTTGTAGATTCCCTTGTTGTTTCCACCAATCTGTTTGTCATTCCTATTCATTCTTCTGAAAAGTATGAGGTGGAGGTTCGTCATCAACCAACTATACGAGATAACGTCACTGATTGGCATGTCTTCCAAGATGATCAACAGGTAAAGAATTTAAAGGAATAATTTGAAAGCACTCAAGTGGATCAACAAAATATGTTTGTGGAGTCAAAGGAAAAGTTTGAAGTCTTACAATTAAAAAACAATTCAATACCTAAGGGTCTCATTCCTCTCTAGAAGTTGTTTGATCAAAATGATGTGCTCAAAGCTCCAAAAATGCAGGCTGATGAGGAGGAAGTAGAGAGCTGCATTTTAGGGACTTCAGTTGTACCTAAGATGGTTAAAATCTCAAAGTTTCTTTCAGTTGATATGAAGGCCAAATATGTTGAGATGATGAAAAGGTTTATTGATGTTTTTCCATGGAGCTATGCTGATTTGAAACAATATGATTCTTCTATTATTCAGCATACTATTCCTATTATAGAGAATGAGAAACCTTTCAAGCAAAAGTTAAGGAGAATTAATCCTATTCTCATGCCTTCGATTGAAAAGGAAATTAAGAAACTCTTTGATGCCAAAGTCATTGTTCCAATCATATTCTCAAATTGTCTTGCAAATTTGCTTCCAGTTAGGAGGAAGAATGGAGAGATCAGAATTTGTATAGACTTCAAAATTTTGAATAAGGCTTCATTGAAAGATAACTATCCTCTCCCCAAGATAGATTTAATTCTGCAAAATATTGTTGGGTCACAAAGAATGTCTATGCTTGATGGTTTCTTAGGGTACAATCACACTCCTGTGCATTCGAATGATCAAGAGAAGACAACCTTCACAATGCCATGGGGTACATTCATGTACGCCAAGATGCCTTTTGGTCTCATGAATGTAGGGGCCACTTTTCAAAGAGCAACGAATATTGCATTTGTTGAAGAAAAGGATAAATCAATGGTTGTTTATCTTTATGACATCACAGTTCTTTCAAAGAGAGAAGAAGATCATTTGATGCATCTTGAATGAATTCTGCTAAAATGTAGAAAGTTTGGTATTTCTCTTAGTCCCACTAAAAGTATCTTTGCTTTAACATCACGCAAGCTACTTGGTCATATTATTTTTGAAGAAGGAATTAGGATTGATCCTAATAGAGTTAATGCAATTCAAAAGCTAGATCTACCAAGAAGTAGGAAAGAGATCCAATCTTTTCTTGGAAAGGTGAATTTTGTTAGGTGCTTCATTCCCAATCTTACTGAGACAGTCAAGAATATAACAAGGATGTTGAAGAAAGGAGTGGATTTCAAGTGGATAGCTGAAGCAAAGAAATATTTTGAGGAAATCATGAAGGCACTTACATGAGCACCAATACTTGTTAGTCCATATTTTACCAAAGAATTTATTATTTTTACATTCGCTTCTAAAGATACAATTGCTGGAGTTTTGTTGCAAAAAGGAAATCAAGGTACAAAGCAACCTATTTCATTTTTTAGTAGGACATTAGAAAATGCTGAATTGAAGTACAATATTCTAGAAAAGTAAGCTTATGCCTTGGTGAAAGCTATAAAAAATTTCAGAATCTATGTTTTTCATTCTCATATTGTCGCTTATGTTCCAAGTGCTATAATAAAAGATATCTTAACTCAAGCAGATCTAGATGGAAAAAGGAGCAAATGGATAGAAGAATTGCTAGAGTATGACATTGACATCAAACCTACCAAATTGGTGAAGGTTCAAGGCTTGGAAAGCTAATGACTCAGCCAAATCTGGACTATCTTGACATAATTTTGAATGCAGAAATATCAGAAATTTCTGAAAACGAGGAAGAATTGGTCCAAATCAATGAGAAATTCTTGGTTTCAGAATGGTACAAGGATGTGGCTTTTTTTCTACAACATAATAAAACCCCTACCAATTTAACAAGTCCAAAACAAGGTTCGTCAAGATGAAATCTTTAAGATATTTTCTATATGACCAAAATTTGTTTTGGAAAGATGTAGGAGGGATTTTGTTAAACTGTCTCCTTCAAGAAGCTGATAAAGTGATTGAATAATTTCATAAGGGGGATTGTGGAGGACAACGCTTTTGGAAAGCTACTGCAAATAAGATCCTAAGAGCTAGATATTTTTGGCCAACTATGTTCAAAGACATTTACAAAAGGGTAGGACCATGTCATGAATGTCAAATATTTAAAGGAAAGTGGAAGCTTATGCCTTTGCCTTTGGTTCCCATATATGATGAGGCACCTTTCCAGTAATGGGGATTGGATTTTATTGGAGAAATTCATTCTCCTTCATAAAGACAACATCACTGGATTTTCACAGCCACAGATTACTTCAACAAATGGATAGAGGTGATTCCAACAAGGCAAGCTAATGATTCAATAATTATTTCTTTTCTAGAGAATAATATATTGTCTAGATTTGGCTGCCCAATGATGATTATAATTGACAATGCTCAAGCTTTTAAGTCCAAGAAAATGATTAATTTTTGTCACCAATATCACATTACTCTTGGAAATTCTACTACTTATTATCCACAAGGAAATGGCCTTGCTGAATCATCAAACAAAAGCATTGTAAGGATCATTTAAAAAGTGCTACAAGAAAACAACAAAGCTTTGCATTTGAAATTGAGGTATGCCTTGTGGGCTGATAGGATTTGTACAAAGAGATCTATTGGCACTTATCCATATGAATTAGTGTATGGTGCTAAAGCTACATTTCCAACATCACTTGGGGTACTTGTAATGAAACTATTTCAAGGACTAGAAGAGGAACCAAATGCTATACAAAGGAGAATCAATCAGCGAATAACCCTACAGGAGAAGAGAAATGAAGTCTATGATAGTCATCAACACAGTCAGAACAAAAGCAAGAATACATTTGATAAAAAGATCAAAGAAGTTAGTTTTCAGATCCATGACAAAGTGCTGAAATGGGAGGCCAGAATCAAAGAAAAGAGCAAGCATGGTAAGTCTGAAAATTTGTGGAAAGGTCCTTATCCGATTGCTGCTTTCCATGGAAACAACACTTACATTCTACAAGAAATTGATGGAGAACCATATGTTGGAGGACCTGTTAATGGCAGGTTCCTAAAGCATTATCATTGTTGAAGTACTATCAGTATTTCATAACATTGTATATATCCGTTTTATCAATTTTTCATTTTTGCTAATAATCACAAGCTAAAATAGAAGGCTTAAGCCCGAGGTGAAGGCCCAAGAAGCTTAAAGGGGATGCTTGTCAAATAAATTTATGTTTATCATAGGAGGATGAAGCACTGGACCTACGAGAGCTTAGTGTACCACAAGGGAATACTATCCCAAGTGGAGCCACTATTATCAGTTAAAAAAAAATTCTAAATTCTGAACATTTGTTTGATTCCAAAGGATTGATGTTAGTCTTGGTCTAGTCTTTCCATTGTTTGTTTTAGAGTCTAAAATCGAGAAGAGAGTCTTGTTGGTATTGTCAAATAGGTTCAACACTCTGATTTTTCCTATCACTGGTCCCACATCACACTTAAATTTCCAAGTGTACTTATGTCAAGGTTTTCATAGTGAAAAACCCAGTCTAGGAGCTTTCGTAGCATAGAACCTAGTCTACGAGTTCGTAGCGCAAAACATAGAATTTACACTGGCTGCGCTACAAAATCATGGATTCATGCAGATGCATGTCAAATCTGTCCTAGCTGTCTAATCTATAATAATCTGTTAATATTACATCATCAACTATCAGTCCATACACCATGCCTATCACATGGAACTGCTTATTCTCATCATGAGGTTCATTAGGTGTCTTGGTACGCTCAAGTTTCAAATTACAATAAAGGGTCCAACTTTTTATAGTTATGATTATGCTTGGGTTCATGCATAAGAAGCAAATTGACAAGAATTTAATCAGAATTCTTTCCATTTCAAGTGACCTAGCTTCCCTTTCCATCTCAAGCGAAGCAGTGACTGAGATTAAGACGATGCAAGTTCTTTCCATTTTTATTTTGTAGGAATCCCATGAAGATGTCTACATAAACAAATGATTATAGGTCAGGTAGGTGTCTGAGGAATGAGCCTGATGGCTTACATGTTCTTCTGAAGAACAGTGAAGTTGAACAAGCTTTCAAATAGGTTGGCTATTAGAGATTTTGTGAAAAACTTCGAGGCCACATGCAAGTCACCAAAGAATTTGTTTTCAATTTCATAGGATTAAATTGAAAGGTTGGAGTGCTTGAATTACCAATCTCTCTAGAGGTTATATCTGTAGTCACTGAAATTCCAAGGAGACAGAAGAGGTGGTTTAAAAACTTCAAGTTTGATATGATTCCTTGCAAGGAATTCTTAAAGCCAGAGTTCATTGATTCAAACTTAAACAAATCAGTGCCTAGGAGCTTTGTCAAGGATTCATATGCTAATTTTCTTACCTGCATATCGAGATACTTTACCTGTGAGGGTAGGTACCATAAGGTGTATTCCTATCACTTCAGACTTCTTCTTCATTCCACTAGAAAGATATCTCAAGATTTGACTTTCTATCTGCTTCGTAGCCTAGGAAAAATGTGTGACAAGGTTCAGTTGAAGAAGGAAGCCTATGAGACCTTGTTGTTTCATCATGGCTTAGTCAAATTGATCATTTTGCATGAGCTCTAGAAAATAGATAGGGAGTGGTCCATTTTCTTGTTTATTTTTGGCTTCAAGAATGAAACTGGTCTCAGCCCTCAGGCTACGAGGATTTCTTCACCAACAGTTAGTCATCTTGAAGAAACAAGATCAAGAAGATTCGTGAAATTGAAAGCCAGGAAACAGGTGAAGGAGCCCATGAGACCACTAGTAATTCAAGGCACACCTCAGTAGTCACGAAAAAAGAAGGTTCAGATCAGAGAAGGTGTACAAGAGTAATCCACAAGTGAAACTGTCCAAATAAGAGTAACCAGAAGCTAGTTAGCTAAAGAAAAAGGTAAGACACTGGTTTCTGAGGGGAGCCCAACTTCAAAAGGAAGTTTGAATGATTTGCGTCAAGCTACTGACATTGAAGAATCTCCTCTGGTCCGAGCAGACTTAATGGCAGCAAGAAAAGGAAAAACCGAAAAAGCCAAAACCTTTAATAAACTCAAATTTGATGATCAGGTTTCTGAAATTGTTTTTAAGCCAGAAAGACCGTTGACAAAGCATTCAAAAGAGATACAAGAGGCACAACCAAAAGCAAGTGAGAGAGGGGAGGTAGCAAAATTACATGAAGGACTAGTGGTTTCATAATAAAAAATCATCACAACTGCATAAAAATGACAGAGGTAAGGCAGTTATCCCTCAACAAGAGGAATGTAGTTTTGAAGAGTTGAAGAAGAAACTAGAGTTGGAAAATCTTGAAATTACCAAACTAAGAAAAACCTCAAGGAAATATGCAATCAAGGAAGCTTATTTTAACAAAATGGAGGCTCTGTGGGAAGATAAAACAATTTGAATACCGAAGTGGTTAGCTATAATGCTCAATACTTCACCTGGACAGTCCCTGCAATAAAAGAAGCAAGATACATCAGAAAAGTCAATGCAAAATTGAGAGCTAGAATCCGAATTATGAAGAGGCAAATCAAAGATCTGAAGATACAGCTGAACTATCCTAAAGGACATCTTTAGCTAAGAAAAGCTACATAGCAATTAAGGCTAAATCCTAAATTTTAATGTGGAACACCTTTTGAAGTTTACTTTGCAAAATGGTAGCAGTTTATTCAGTTTTGAATAGCTTCATGACATATGGAAGAGCCATTTCAAAGGAAAGAAAAATCATGGAAGTTAAATCTTGGCATAAAACTGTGTTTTTGAAATCACAAAGTAGTTTCATAGCGCGCTACAAAACTACTGTAGATGATGCCTAATGCACAACAGTTTCGTACCGCTTTACGAAATTGCTATAGCTACATATAATGATTTTGTGGGCTAATTTTGAGAAGAAAAAGGAAATATTTGTGAAGATGGGCATCTAAAAGGGATTACTTACAGGGTATAAACATAAAGAAAGGAAAAAACAAGGCCAGGGAAGACAGTCATGGACTCCAAGATTAATCTTATGAAAATGATCATTATTTCATAGCTAGAACTATTCATGATGTTTCAGGCAGCATTAAAGGAGTTTTTTGTCCTACCACATATATGGGTGCAAGGTCTACAGCATAGGGAAAACAAGCTAATCCAATGAATTTCATGTAATTAAGAGGAACAACAGGGATAGTAAACATCGAAGATCCTTTTGGAGACCAAAAGCAGAAAAATAGGAACAACTTCCTAATATCTAGGAACAGTCAAAGGATGAGACATCAAGGGTTAGTAGGAAGTTTAAATCCTCCACCAAAGCCAAACTGAGGAACACCACTTGTTAGAGAACGAGTTTGTATTGTAATTAATGCTAAATACCAACATAATGAGGAGTTACACTCCTAATTGTTTTAGGTCTCTAGAACTACCAGATAACAGTCGGTTATATGAAATAGTTGTTTTTAAGTGTCAATAGATGTCAAATTAGGAAGAATTCGAATTCCCCTCATGCTGGAGGAAGGAATCTATGTAATGAAGTCTATATATGGGAGAAAATCGAATGTATCAAGGGTTGGAAATTTTTAGATAAACTCTCATATTGTGCTTTTATGTAAAGACTTAGTTTTAAGTAATACTGTATTTGGCTTTGCTTCTCAGGAATCAGAAGGAATTCAATGTTCAAAATGTCTTGTGTTGTCCTCTTTTCATTATTTACAATGGTATGAATGTATGATTACTTAGAAATCATTGTTTGTGCTCTAACTTCCTTCATACATTTATAAACTATGTTGTCCTTTATGTTTCTGATGTACTATCCATGTGTTGAATTCTGATGCCCTGACTTCCATGTAAAGCTAACATTATTGTCATACTGAAACATTTTTGACTCCATAAGCCCAATGAATATTTTCTAATTTTATTTCAACCATTTACACTTATTCATTTGTTTCATAGAGTTAGCCATCTTATTCATTATCAAAATATTTAATCTAGTGAGAGAGCCATCTCAAGTTGAGGAGGCTAAGCCTCAACTAAAAGTTGGTTTGAAATAGTTTCTCAGAGTCTTCTTGATTAGCAGCCTATTAGGGGTTGATTTTGGGATAACAGTTGCAATGAAGGATATGTGGGGGGACATCAAGGATTAATTCAGGGTAGTATTTGCGAAGGTACAATAGGGCCTTAATCATTTGTAGATTCAAACGAGCATGATTCAAGTGAGCGTTGTTGAGGTGAACCCGAAGTAAGTGAGCATGGTACTCTAGACAAATGAGATTACTACATACCTCTGAGTATTCCAATAGCTAGAAGGATCACTACACATTGAGTCTACAAAGGAAAGGGAGATCATACAAAAATTGAAGAGTCTGAGCCTAAATCTTGCAATGCTCCCCCTTCAGACATTACACGAGCTTCATCAGTGCGTCACAGGTGAGCTCAAGATATGAGAGCAACGAAATCTATTGGTCATCAATGAAGTTAAAGTAAACAATCAAAATATGTTCAAGGAAAAGAATAAAGCGATGTAGGATAATGAGGAGGTAGCTAAGAAAAACTAGTAGTTGGAAGAGGCCATAACCAAAGAACACAGTCAGTTTCTAGAGCCCCAGATCCCAACTTAGGTAGCTTCCATAGAAGATATTTAGAAACTAGTAGTAGTAGTCATGAATTGAAGGAATAGGTGGAAAAGATTCACCTCAAATTACAGATGCATATTACAGAGCTTCAGATGAAGTTGTAGCCTAGAATGCTACCAGAAGTTCATGAGCAACGTGAAGCTTCCATCAAAATTGCTAAGGTTCAGATAGAGACTATAGTCAATGAATGTAGTAAAATTTTTGAATATACAATGGAAGTGTGGGACACGTTGTAGGAGGAACCACGTGTATAGAAGATTGAATAAGATATCGGATACAAGAAATTATAGTTTTATGAACTTCGAGCCATGACATGGACCTTAGCAGATGTGCAATGATTTGCACATTTCCAGGAAGGAACACTGCTATAGGGAGAAATCAATGAGTTGTCAAAGGGCACATATCATCTCTACATGGATGTAACCTTGGGAATATGAGGCTTGATAGTTCTCACTGGAAGTAGAGGGAAAACTGAAGAGAATGTAGCAAACTGAGAGGATAATCAACCTCGTAGTAGAGAGGTTAACCACAAAGAAGCTCGTTGACAAACTTCAATAGGTCACAAAATAATGCACAACAATTCTCCATCCATTATAGACTACATATAGAGACTTAAAAGAAAATATCAAGGACATACCAACAGAGTGACTCAAGTAAAAGTCATATATTTGTGTTCGGGTCTGTTGGGTAGGGGTCCGCTAGGTCTAAGTTTTGTCTAAGTCATGTAAAGACTCCACAATTTGAGGAGCAGAGCATGATTAGTGCAGGGTTATAAGAGTCAAAGTGGATTTATGGTGGGTCAAATCCCCTTCTTTTGTAAAGGGATGGGATTATCTAGAATATTTTAAGCTTCGCCCATGGTTTGCGGACCATCATATTGTAAGGGTAAAAGCATATATAAAGGGATGTTTTAGAAAGTATAATATATACGTTGAAGGGATGAAATACTTTCGAGTGTCTTTTTGTAATATATTTCTATAGTGAGATGAAGGGGAAGGCTCTTACAATTGTGTGCATGGAGGCGTTGGTAATTCCGCAACTAAGTGCGTAGGCCCTTGGAGCTGTGTTCATGGGGTCAAAAAGATTGTATTTGAAAAGACTTGAATAATAAAGAAGAAATTTTATGATAAATTTGTTTATCTCTATATGTTTGCATAAGTTCTGTGTTTAGCCTGTTTATGATTCATTTTATATATTTATTCTACAATTACAATTCGAAGGTTTAGATATTGTTTTATATTCTAAATAATACATGTTATAATAGTTTCACATAGTTTGAAAATTTGTTAAGGAAAACCCTTTACAACTATAAGAATAATGGTAGTGGTTCACGAAAGTCATATTAAGCCCTAAATTGTTAAAAACCTTATAGACACACTGCATAGTCACTCTAGATGCAGAAACTAAGTTCTAACATCCCCCAATATTGCCTCAGGTGAGACAGTGGTTTGTGAAAGTAGGTCATTTTCAAAAGGATAAGTGGTATAAGGTTTGTTGGTTAGTGTAACTAACTCTAAGCCTAGGTCTAAGCCCATGAAGCCAACACATGTTATAATTTTTTTCATAAAATCAACAACATAGAAAACATGCTTAGCATGCAATTGGGAAAGAAACTCTATACCAGCAATAGTGCTTCCCCCCTTCTTAAATGCACATTCGAGTTTCCCTAAATCATAAAGAAAGGCATTAGGATGAAGGTCATCATCAACATATGTTGCCATGAGCTTCTCATCCCTAGTTTTAGGATCAACAATATTCAACACAAAAACAAGAAACACATTAAGTACCATTATGGCAACTCTCTAGTGACTCCAACTTTGGAAATTATGGAACATGTTTGTTTTATACCTATTCTTCAACTCGGTTGATCTCATCTTTGAACTTCCCTGCAACTACTACTACTATTGTGCATGTACGACATTCAACCTAAACAATACTTCTAGATGTTAATATTCAACTCCCATTCCTTACCTTCATTGATTAATTCATATCAACTACACCAACATTGACTTCACTCAAATAAAAAGCTTAAAATAACATCCATATACCTCTTCTTGATCCTAGTCTTGACATGAAATTCCATAGTTCTCAGCTACATTTTCTGAGATGATACCCATGGGCAAAAGTGAATTGATTCTTTTTTGAAAAATTCAACCTATTGCAAGGGGAAACAAAAGTCATGATTTCCTTTGACACAAATATTTAATGAAGTAATTATATATCTATCCTTGTGCAGGTATGTGTATCTATATGTGTGTGTGTGTGTGTGTGTGTTTGTGCTTCTGTGTTTGTGTGTGTGTGTGTGTGCATAAATATGAAGGGAATAGTAAGTTATATTAAAGACATAGAAGAGTATGGAAAATAACATCAAATTGAAACTATTGACAAAATTAAAAGCCTTATGTTTACAACATCATTAAATTTTATTGATATTCATTGACTCCACTCCTACACTGACACATGAAGAAAACAAATTGAAATCATAAACTTATCTAAATTGAAACCTACTATGATAATCCAATGGTAGCAATTAGATATTGATATACCAATGTCATAAATCCCAACTTTAATTGCAATTGCAACATCCATAATTTCTTGTAGGAATGAAGAGTCATTTATATTGACAATCCTGATAGGTACAATCTTCAAAGAGATAAAATGGTAAGAAGCATGTATTTGTCACAAAAAATTAGGCATCCAACAAGAAAATAATTCAATTGACACATGGAATGGTAGGATATACACCTGGGAATCAAGCATAAAAAGAAACCATCTTGTACTCATTGGAACATTGAGATCCAGGTGTAATAACAATACCCACTACAATATCACCAAATTCAACTGGATTAAGTCCAATCTTGTCAATCAATGCTTGCAGGAAGCTAGAGAACATTCAGAGATAGATTTGTGCACTCATGCTTCATGGAC
>APFE031390417.1:0-23531 GCA_000404065.3 Pinus taeda | reverse complement strand
CCACCTCGGTCCCTAGGTACATGGCTTTAAATCCAGGCAAGGTAGGGCATTGGTTGGTGGGATGGTCTTCCTCAAAAATGAAACATACCTCTACTGATTGTAATGGGCACTCATTCTTGGGGTGCTTCCTTGTGCATCTAGGACAAAAAATGGTCAAAGCCCTCTCAGCTTCTTCTTTCTTTTTCTGAATTCGGAAGGTATCAAGTTGCATGGAAATGGTCTGTCGCATTTCGCTCTTAAGGTCTTCCATCTGGTTAGCAAACTCATGCTTGGAGAAAGAGGTACTAGCTGAGAGATGATTCCCCCTACCTCTCTTCCGGGCCGCCCTAGAATGGTTTCTAAACATGATCTTTATGTCCTCATAAGGTAGTTGGTAGATGTTTCTTCCAGCCAGTAGGTTAAGGGTGTCCAGAAGGTCATCAGGGACTCCTCGGAGCAGAACCAACTTCAGGGATTCCAAGTCAAGTTTGCACCTGGCCCATTTATAACTGAGTTGGAACCTTTCCTCATAGTCTTTCAAAGATTCATCACTACCCATGGTCATCCGAAAGATTTCTCCCTTAGTTTCCTTGGACCTACAGTAGTCTCTGTACTTGGCATTGAAAGCTTGTTGCATTTGAGCCCAAGTGGTGATACTGTTTCTAGGTAACCCCATGAACCAGCGTAATACTGCATCCTTGAGGGTAGAGGGAAAGAGTTTCAGCTTTTGCTCATCCTCATCATAGTCATAAGTTCGAAAAAGGACAGCAAACTCAAACAGGAAGGTATCAAGGTCCTCAGTAGTCAGATCATGGAAATGAGGTAGCGCAGAGGGACTTATGTTTTTCATTTTCATGTCTCCATTGGTCTCTCAGATGGGAAAGGCACCCTCTATTCTCTCGTCTTCTCTTCTACCGTTTTGGTTTTCAGCCATGGCTTCAGATGGAGTGTTCCCTAACTCTTCTTCTGCTATAGGATCTTTGTATATCTCAGGAGGTTCACCTATAGGTTCTTCTGGCTCACTGTCACCAGAGAAAAGAGAAGGTTGATTCAGTGATGTGGTGGGGGTGTTGGGTAAGAATTTTTCAGTTTTATCTCTATTCCTACGAGGCATGAAATGGAAATAATTTTTCTTGCTTTTTGTATTTTTTCTTGTACCTGCAAAACTAAAATAGAGTGAACTGCAACTAACTATCTTACTGAAATGAAAATGCGAAAACGAAATGAAAGCAGGAAAGGACTAATCTATTTTGCTCAAAGGAAATTGCAGGAATGGAATGCTAAACAATGCTGGCAGAATTGAAATGCTAATCTATGAAAGCAGGAAATGTCTACTTTACTTTTGCGGAAAAGAAATTGCACAATGGAAATGAAATAAACTACTTAGCAAAAGTTTGTAGTAGAAAATAGAAGAAAAGCAACAATCACCAATACTCTGACGCTTCCCCGGCAACGGCGCCAAAAATATGGTGGGCTACAGTATTGCAGCAATAATGCTACAACTCCTGGGACTCCCTTCTTTACTTTTATCAACCCGGTAGTTCGTAACAAACTTGGAAGTGACGACGCTATATGCACAAGTACTAGCTCTTGTCGCAGCTGTCACTTGGTCAGCTGGCACAAGTCCACTAGGGGCTTTAGCCAACTTCTATGAGCTCTTAGAAGAAGCTTTTAAGTGATGGATGAGAGCTAACTCAAAGGAAGCTAATCTACTTGCGAAAAGCGATTGACAAACTGAAGGAAAATGCAAACCCTAACAAACCCTAATTCTACCAGCTAGTCCTACTGATGCAAAGATGAGGGTGCAAACTACTGAAAGAGATGCCATTACTTCTATGAGGAAAAAATTCATGTTTTTACGCTACCTTTATCCTAAGAAAACATATTTTTTGTAATTTTGATTAAGCTGTCAATTTTCTCATGCATATGCTTGAACTGTGCTTTATTGTGCAAGGGTGGATCAAGGAAGAGGAATGCTTGGAAAAGGTTGGGAAGGTTTAGAGAGGGTCTAAGGAGTCCCTAACACTCTTCCATAGAGTTTCACAAAGTTTGGCTATCAGGAAACCTCATTTGTGAGCTTCTACAGGAAGTCTGCAGGGGTTCTACAGGATGTTTCAGAATTTCTACAGGATGTTTCAGAATTTCTACAGGATGTTTCAGAATTTCTACAGGATGTTTGGAAATAAGTTTAGGAAATGGATGAATGAGGGAAGATGCATGGATGGATCTGAAGGTAGGATAAGGGTCTAAAAATGGCCTAAGGACTGGTGGATGGAGCGGTGAAGAGGTGTAGAAGGATGACTTGTCTTGAAGAAGGCTAAGGCAATGATGAGTAAGGAGGTAAGGTTACGTGGACAAAAAAGGATAGATGGGAAATGAGAAACTTAGCTAAGAGACAGAACATGTGGCTCAGATGATACTTTGGGTAGATGAAAGAATGGAGAAGATGCCCTGCACGATGTACCTTGATCAAATCAACAAAGGCTTGCAAATGATCAAATCCTAATCTAGTCTAGTCTAACCATCAACAACATAAATGAACAACAACTTTATTTGGGAAGAAAATCTTGTACACCCTCTATGCAAAGAAACATTTCAGATGTCCAAACCCATGACTAATCTCTGCTAATAAAAACAAGCACACTAAGGATTGCATAGTCAAGCAAACTAGTGTTTTTGTGAGGCAGCACTGTTTCCTCAATTCCAGCCCCAAATCCAATAAGGATGAGGTGAAACCAGGAGTGTGATTGTCCCTTTCCTTGGAGGTTTTGCTGTTATTACCCTACCAAAGCACCTAAAACAATGTCATTCATAAACAATGATCTATTCCAGCAACATAACGAAATCTACATAACATAAATATGTTAAAATGCATAAAGGAAAACAATGATACGTAAAGGAAAAGCAACAATACAGAAAGGAGTCCCTAGGATCTCAGGTTGGGCCCAACCCTGAGAGCTATGGCTCC
This sequence comes from Pinus taeda, assembly GCA_000404065.3. NCBI lineage: Eukaryota > Viridiplantae > Streptophyta > Pinopsida > Pinales > Pinaceae > Pinus > Pinus taeda. Next base: position 20,584 of record APFE031390417.1, on the reverse strand, counting down.
TATGAAAAACTCAGATTTGATAGGAAACCAAACTGCTTCTTATTATCCAAAAATAAGCATAAGAGTCATGCCAAAAATGGCTACAAAAGAACAAAATAGAACTGGCAGCACTAAGGTGCGAAATACAATAGTTTCAAAAGTCTTTTTCCGAAGGCTGAGGCCTCAACATTTATACATCACGAGAGACCTAGCTAGCCTTCTCAATTTGTGGAACTCGATTGTCAAACTGTGAGTTAAACAGTCCCTTCTAAATGCTGCTTGGCTGCCTTCTAGATTTGGTTTGGTGGTCTTTGGAGCTCAGAGTTTGGGGTGAAGATCCCGAGGAAGGGTTATTTAATGCCATAGGCAACCCCCCTTCGAATCCTCACCTCAAGCTTGGCTGCCTTATAGCTCATGATTTCTTTGACTTTGCTCCAATATGTGTCAAAAAACCTGAAATAAGCACGTGTTAGCCACCTAGGAAAAGTGACTTCCCTTATTCGTACCAATGACATAAACATACTGGAAATAATGCATAAACTATAGAAAATGATGATTTGAGCAAGGACTGAACAAGGATAATTAGGCCAAATGAGCCCAACAAGTTACCAATTTTGGGGCTCATCAATAACCTCCATCATATTATGTCAATGCCAATTTAACACACCCGAGCAAAGTATGAAATAAAATAATAAATTCAATACTAATGTATACACAATTAAATATAACTCAAGCAACTAATTATTTTTCTAGAATCCATTTACAATTTATTTTGAGGTATTCTTTTTTCAATAATGAAATTACAATTTTCTTACACTATTGTAACTTAAAGCTATGACCAAGTGGGTTGTTTCTTTCCAGGTACCAAGAATATCACAACATCAATATTAATGATATATGGCATATATATCATTTGTAATAATGAGTAAAACTCTATATTAGAAGGGCACATATCAGCCAATGGCATCGCCATCATCCTATATAATATAGCTTCCATGATATGAATGCTCCATATATCAATGTTGTTAATACTTAATGCTCCACATACATATCAATGTTGTAATACAAGTATTAATGCTTCATATATACATTGAACATTGCCAGATATGAACATGTCACTTTATATGTAACACTCTAATCTCAAAGGAAAATTAATGTTCCTCCTCATGTGCATGTTCATGACTATAAATGGCACACAATGAGACCCACACCAAGATCCAACCCAGTGGTATCAATGTTTTCCAAAGTCTTCAATCATTCCAGACCTCTTTGTTTGTTGTTCTTCATCTCCTCCACAACTACGAGCCAATTAATAACACTTCCATTCATGCACATATATTGCAATGATACATCATATATCATGAACCAACATTCCATAGGTAGCGTAACCATATATTATGAATCAGCGTAACCATATATTGTAAGTAGTGTTGTATATATATCATGTAAATCAACGTTCTCAACCAAAAAAAATATCATATTAAACATCCTCAACAATTTTGTTCTCAATAACTGGATGGAATTGGCAAAATAAATTAATTGATGCCATCCAACACTGACTATGTGTGGCCACATTTCTTCATAACTACATTCACTTTTTATCTGATCCATATCCAGTGTTTTTATACAAAAAACCATCTATTTATTTTGATGGATATGGGAGATTCCAAAATGAGTGCTTCGCTTCATAGAAATTGAGTTGTTGCTTAAGAAATTGAAAGAGAATTCTTCAACCTTTGTTGTGAAGGAATGAACGCAGTAGAGAGTTGTCAAACTTTCTTCAGGTTCTTCGGCCAAAGAAATCTCACTATATGTTTTATTATTGAATATTCCATAGATATGACCCGTCAACTTTATTCCTTTTCCTAGGTATTCACCTGTCATACCTTTGGAATACTGAAACCTATTGCAGATTCTTACAACTATAACCATACCATTATAACACATCTTATTAACTCATCCTTTTCTGACATTGACCATGGAATTATTTCATCTTATTTCTTAGCATGTGTAACCTCCTCTAGCATAGTTAAGGTTCAGACTATTCGATGGAATTTTCTTTGATTCAATGGATTATAAGATGCCTCTGAAGTTGTTCAGTGTAACCTTAGTTTCTCATTGGCACTACTCTCCTTCAAGTTGTAACACTTAACACAACACGCATGACACTTCTTATGATTTATCTGCACTGATATATGTGCACATGTCCATGTAACACATTGTATTGTATGTCCATATTATTTGTAACATATGCTACCACTAATTTCTATGTTATGTGCCCCCGATTCCATAGCTTGGTATTCATTCTATGCATTATATCTGTGCATTTTGGTTAAGATTTAACGTTCTAGTGACCACATGTTCCTTCTCACATGTTGTGACCACACTTCGTTTCTTCTTTACTATTACTTTACCTTAGATACTATTTTTCCTTCTTTTCCTACTCCTTTACTATTCCTTTACCTTTGTTGTTGTTTTGCCTTCTTTTCCTTGTTTTTTCTCATTTTTCATCAATGACAATAATGCCATCAATCTCCCCCTTTGGCATTGGTCACAATATTGTGATCCTCTCTCTACACATTTGACTTCCTTTTTGTCCTGAAAAAGAAAAGTTATCCTCCATATATATTTTTACCTCCCCCTTTGACATCAATGGCAAGTGGTTTCTGCACACTTATATTTATTTCTCCAACAATTAGTGATTCAAAAATAACTACAACTATTAAGATAATAATTTCAACATTTTGAACAGTGTCCACTTTTGGAATTTGTTGTTGTTCTGACTGGAATTCATGGACAATATTGAGAACTATTATCGAAGTTGGAAATAATATGTGTGTTGCAGAGAGAACAAACCAAGTAGTTTAATTCAAGACCAGTGCTAAAAATGTTCCTAGTACTTTTGAATTTTCCATCACCAAACTGCTATAGCTATTGATATTAAAAAATAATGTCTTGCATGTAGCAGATGCTTATAAATATTTGAATATCATAAGCCTTCTTCACATGTCCCACAATATATTTATTGTATTATCGGATAATCACTTTATTTCCTTACTAGCAACTTCATCCAATGTTAGATATTTCATGTGTCAAGCCAACTGGTTACATGTCATTCAATAATAATAATATAACATATTCAATAATAAGCACACCAATAGTAAGCACAACACAACAATAGTACGCATTGCCTAGGTCACCATGCATTATATCTCGTGTAATATTTTTTTTAGACATTCACTAGGCATGTTAGTGAAGACCAGATGGGAGGAGATCCATTCAGACAACACAGTAACAATGACAACATTTTGTAAATAGTTAAATATAGCTTTAGACTCAAACTTAAAATGCTTGTGGGTTTGTGCTTTCCAAACCAAATTATTTGACGGGAATTCAAGCTTCACTGTTGTTGGAAATGGGCATGCCAACCATTATGTCACTTATTTAATGGAAAAGGCATGGATAAAGAAACTCGGCTTGGCTGGGATAGATTTACTCGATAGGATTAAGATTGGGGACTAGGACTACTTGGAGGCTCTTTCCACTGGTAATACATTGACTCGTTGACCCCTTCAACATGTACTACCTCCTTTCCTCCTCATTATATAATGCATGGCATACCTAGGATAATGGATAAGTCTGGCATGGTTGTGAACTGATTAGGTGAGGGAAGCTTTCTGGAAATAAATTGGAGTAATCCTTGTTGTAATAGAGACATAATTACATATATATCAAATAAATACTTCCTTATAAATTCGATGATATCCAAAATTTTCGAGAAAGGAGCATCGCCCATGAAATGGATTCATAGTGGGAGATGATTACCTAAGTGTGGTTTCTCCAATTGTGCTTGATGTCTAGAGAGAGGAGCTATTTTTTTCTTAAAACTTATTTATGAATAATTTCATGGGCACCTGGACCTTGATGGTGGAAGCATGAGAAAAAAACAAAAATCATGCCTAATATAGTTCCATTCTCTTGTATGATATTTGTACAGACTTGCATATCCCCTAAATTTTGTTGTAGAAATTCCTTGATCTAGTTAATGACTATTTATATTGTTCCGTAATCTTAGTCTTTCTAGCTCAAGCATGAAGTTCATAATCATATCTATATATATTATATATATAATATATATATTATATATATATAATATATATATATATAATATATACTTCATAAATGGTGCTTTATTGATGTACATCTTAGTCTTTTAGCTCAAGCATGAAGTTCATAATATATATATACTTATAATATAAATATATAATATATATATAATATATATATAATTATATATATATAATATAGATATATATATATATATAGATATATAGATATGACTTTTGAAAATGGTTGCTTAATTGATTGCTTCAATAATATGGCTAGCTTGGCTTTACTTTATGGTCTAGAAAGAGAATAAAACAATGGAAGACCAATCCTACCTCTCTTATGAATATGCAATCAGATCATCCATAATGAATAATGAAATATAGAAAGAAGATTTTCCTTCCTACGAAAGAAAGGATCGCAAATCTCCCCCCTCGGTCTCCATGATACAATCCTCCATGCTACACATTTAATGCACTATCATTAATGCACATTTAATGCATAGTCATCAACGGATAGTCACCAATACTGGTAACCCATTGGTGATGCATTATTCAACCATAATATTTGTTGCTTATGAATTGATATGTGTTAATACTTCTCTAGCACCATAATTATACTTATGTAGTGCCATCATATTATACCATGCTAGAAATGAGATTCCAAACATCAACAAAACATAATAGAAATAGAACGTACAACTCTATATGCTGAAGAATACACTTGTTTCATCATATCTTGATACAAAGCATGCAAGAAACCCATAACCGATACTTCTTATCTACAACACTTGAAGTGCTATAGTGCCAATAGTTGAACATGAATTACACTTAGGTCCCTATAATAATAGTATAGCCCCCTTATTGTTATTGTTAGTGTAGCCCCCATATTGTTATTGTTGTGCCCCATAGAAGCCCATTATTTCTATTATTGTTCGCTTACATTATTATTGTTATGCAGGCTCTGATTATATTGTGACCCCTTAGACTCATATATATACAAAGGAGGTCTTTTTATTTGTATCATCTGAGCATTACTTATTTATGTAAAGTAAAGTATGTTTCCCCCTCTAATAGGATACTTTTTAAGTCATTGATCGATCTTTCTAGGAGTTGGTTGCATAACATTTGGTATCAGAGCTTTAGATTCTGGGGTTTCACTTCTTCAAATATGTCATCTTGGAATTTTCGCTATAACGTTTTTTCTAAGATACTTCATAAGATGAAATTTTTATTACATAGATATTAACTCTTGGCGAACTTCATGTAAAAAATTTAGAGCTTGGTTCACTATAGTTCCGGATATATGTTCTGAGGAAGTTAGGGTTTTTGCAGGCTCCAGAATTTCGTCTCAAATATGTGACCTTGGGAAAATTGTCATATATTCCTCTACGAGCATTGGATTTGAATTTTGTAAAAAGTGGAAAAAATCGTACAAAATTTAGTAAATTTTGCATTCCTTCTTAGGGCCAAAGGTTAAAACAGTGACACATGGCACACCATACAAGTTCGCCCTACTGAACTAGTCCATAATAATGTCATCATGGCAGATCAGAGATAACTTTATCTTGAGGAATCCAAAATTGTTCTGACTTATGGAATTGGAAATAAGACTCAAAGGGATACCACAAGACCAAATTTATAACCTTGGATATCTGAATTTAAAGAGATAAAACAGATTCAATATCGATCTCCTACAAAGCCAAAAAATGGTGTGTAGTATTTTAAAATTTGCATAAGTTTTGTTTGAAAAATTAGTTTGAAGTGATTCAAAGAGAATATTGAAGCATATATATCAATATTTATTTCTAAAATACCTCCAAAACAAAAGAATTATACACCCATTAATCCCTCAGAAATCTCTACTATGACACATGAAGAAGAGGAATTGCAACATGATATATCAAAGTTACTGGACGAAGTGCAACAAATTTCACCATCACAAAGAGAAACCAAAGATGACATGGATCGCTTAAAAGGGGACATGGATGGTATAAAAGGAAACATGGATGTTTTTAAAGTATACATGTATGTGATGAATGTAAATTTGGAAGGGTTGATGAACTTGTTGCAAGAAAGGATTCCCAGTGGTGAACCATGATGAGGAAAAAAGGAATATAAATTATGATTTTAGAGACTCTAATGTGGAGTTTAAGAACCCCCACATTCCAAAGATAGATATGAGGAATTTTGATGACAAGGATCTAGTAACATGGATACTATAGATGAAGCAATATTTTGATCTATAGGATGTGCAACCCTCATAAAAGGTATGCATTACATCTTTATATTTAGAACTTAATCAGTTTATATGGTATAAATGGATTTGTTCTCATAAACCACTTGTCTCTTGGTCAATTTTTATGGAGGAAATTATAGCACATTATGAAGATACAAAGAGAAACACCTTCTTTAGCCAATTGATAAATCTCAAACAAAAGGTTTCAATGACAGAGCACATTCAAGACTTCCAAAAATTGAATATTCGGGTAACTAATATCTAGAGGAGCATAGGATTGATTTCTTCATAGATACTTTTAAATATAACATCCAACATGAGTTTTGTCTTTAGGAACCTAATTCATTGGAGAAGGAATTCAGGGTGGAAAGAAAAGTTGAAAACAAAATTATGGCAACAAGGAAGTTTACCACTCACAATTATAAAGATGGAAGTGTTGTTGTTCCTAGTCTTCCACAACCTACAAGGTTCACACCACAACAATTGGAGGAAAAAATATAAAAAGGATTTGTTACAGTTGTGATAAAAAATACACTAAATTTCGTAAGTGTGATGATAAATAAATTATTCTACATAGATTATGAATAGGAGGAAGAAAAGGAACAAGAAACGTCAAAAGAGAAAGATATACAACATGAACCAACCCCAGAGAAAGAAGAAATGAATCTGACCATATATTGTAATGCATTAGCAGAATTACCACTCCTCAAACTCTCAAGATAGAAGGATATATCAAGAATACAAATGTAATATTATTGATTGATTCGGCTAGTACCCATAATTTTATTAATTTTAAGATACACAAGGAATTGAATTGCTTCCTATATCCAACACCAGAGTAATAAGTAATGGTTGCAAATGGAGGAACTATAAATTTCTCTGGAAAGTGCCATAATATCAAGCTAGCCATGGGGGAATATATATTAAATATTCCAATGATTTCCATTCCAATGGGTGGTGTAGATATTTTACTATGAATCCAATGGTTACAATCTAGTGAAAATTTTAAAGATGGAAATTTATCTTAAAGTTTAGAAACCTTGGCGAATCTCACTAGTGCATAATATGTAATCTATAAAATGTTTTACAATATATTTGTAAAGATATTCATATTCTATTAATTTTATATAGCCTTGAAATAAAATTTTGGCAAACATTAAGGTAAAATAGTTTTATTCCATAATATTTGGGTGAATCATTCTTAGGAAAAAATGGAAGTAAGCAATTTTTTTTTAAGCATAGAAAATTAACCCACCTGCGAATATTAGCCCCTAAAATTTTCCATATTACAATCTTTGGGGATGATAACTTTCAATTTTCAAGAACTTTTCTTGAAATTTTTTTGGGAAGGAAAAGAAGTTGAATTAAGGGGTATCACAAGGAAACCATGAAATATAATTAGCCCTAATAGCATGAAAAATATTCTAAAAAAGGAAAAACGGGGTGTAAGTGCACAATTATGCTCACTAGAGGTTCAAACATCGAAATCATCTATTTCTCCAAATCTCCAAAAAGTCTTCGACGATTAGTCCAAGGTGTTTGAGACTACCAAATGTCTCCCACCTCTTTGTGACGATGATCATGATATTCATTTGATTCCAAGAATTGATCCTCCAAACATCAGGCCTTATAGATATCGTTATGTCCAAAAGAGTGAAATTGAATGTATGGTTGCAAAAATTCTAGAGGCTGGCATAATTCAACATAGTCAAAGTTCTTTCTCTTCTCCAGTAGTATTAGTGCACAAGAAGGATGGATCATGACGTATGTGTCTTGATTATAGTGATGAGCCTCGGTATTGCAACAATAATGTTGCAACTCCCAAGGCTACCGACTTTAATTATCAGCCCGGGGTTCATACAAACTTAAGAGGTATCGACACTATATGTGCAGCATACAATGTGTCCTTCCTTTGTTATCATGAGAGAAAAGAAATGCTTCCTATTTGCAGGAATGAAAGACTAAATTTAAAAATGCTTGTAAAGTAACATGAAATCCTCTATCTACCTATTAACACACTTTGCTTGCAAAAGAACCCTATTTTAACCCTATTTGTCACATGTGTTATTTTAACTAATCTGAGCATGAAATATGATATAGACAGTACTAACTGTTGTGTGCATGTGTAAATATAAAAAAAATCATTTTTTTAAATCTATTTTCTTTATAAATGAAAATGCTAATCTTTCCTAGATCTTTAGCAGGGGAGACATGTGTGGAGGAAGAGGGGTACAATGATTTTGATGGCTTGGAGGTCAAGTAGGGGCCTAATCCCAGCTTCAATGATGATTTTTCTCAATTCGGGCTCAAAACAGGTCGCTACAAGATTTCCTACAAGATCTCATAGTTTTCCTATAGGATCTCCTATTTTACTATAGGATGTTATAGATTTACTATACGAAATTATAATTCATTGAATGACCAAGAAAATAAAATCCAAATTGGATGGGACAAAAAATTTGATTGACTAGGATGCCTTAAGTTTCCATTCCAAGTGGAATCACTCAAAAGTACCTCTGTTAACCCATGCTAAAAAATAGCAGAAAATTACTAGTCGAAAATTAGAAATTCGAGAACTAGTGAGCTAGTAAATCTATAAAATGCCTAACCTAATCAAGTGAAAATGAAATGGAGTAATTTTTTTATGAACTATAATATTTTTGTGATCTAATGCAAATGAAACCAACTCGATTGATGCTCATTAGCATGCTCTAAAAAATAGCAGAAATTTATTGTTCTTTCCCACAAAGGAGTTCCAGAAATCTAGATTTGGGAATAAGAAAAATAATCCAAGTATCTCAATGATTACTATGCCATTAGAAATATTTTCCAAAGATTAAATGATGCGTTTTATTCTGCAAAAGAACTTACATCAACCATTTAACCTAATCCTACAACAAAAAATCATTAATACTAAATGCAGAAATAGAAAGAAATAAAAACAAGAGATGCATGTGAATAAGAAGTGAAAAGAAGGAAATAAAATGATACAAAAGGGCTTTAAGACTCCTGGGATGGCCAAGCCCAAGGAAACTTAGAGACCTATGGAGGAGAGCAAGATTTAGAAACTAAACATGACACAAATTTTCATTATTTTCATCAATGCAATTACATCCCTACAAGAAAATACAATGGAGATGCAAAAATATGAGTTCTCACCACAAGAAGACTAATGAAAATCTATCCATAGAGGAAAATTCTACTTGTTAGTTATACAAAATGATTAGGAATCATTCCCCATGAATGGAGGAAGATTTCCCTACCAAAATCCCTTGATTAGTGAATCTGGTTCTCAATACTAGGAATCTGCATTAAATGGTAGGGAACACAGTCCCATATTTTCTCAATCATTGGAGTTCCACAATCTATGCCATAATTCCATAATATCTTATTGATTTATTATTTAATAGTGATCCTCCTGTAGTATGGAGCAAGTTCCTAAATTATCTCCTCCTCCAAATCTTCATAATCTGCCCAATATTTTCATAATAATCCACAAAAATAAATAATATTAGACACAAATATGAAATTATTCATAAACTTTACTAGTGAATATATTAAAGTTAAAAATACATTATTTAATGAAAAAGAGAGGTTTAATGTGCTGAAGGATCGTCATAGGCCTTAATTTATGTCTAATTTAAAGGCCCATCATATAGGGAGATCAAAAAACTCACTATTATAGATAAATTTCTCATTCTTGTAATTAATGAATTATTGGATGAATTACATGGAGAAATTTACTTAACCAAAATGGAACTTCGTTCAGGATATCATCAAATTAGAATGAAGACTGAAGGCATTCTGAAAACAACATTCAAAACTCATGAGGATCATTATGAATTCTTTTTCATGCCTTTTGGCCTTACTAATAAACCATGAATTCCATTTTCAAACCCTTCCTTACAATATTTGTGTTAGTATTTTTTGATGGTATACTAATCTACAAAAAGTCTTGGAAGGATCATGTTCAACATGTTGAGAGGGTACTCAAACTATTGGAGGAGAAACAATTATATGAAGAAACCTCCAAATTTTTATTTGGAGTAAAGGAGGTGGAATATTTGGGTCATATGGTATCTCATAAAGGTGTTAGGGTAAACCCTAAAAATATTAAATCCATTAAGGAATGGGAAATACCCACAACCATAAAGCGTCTTCAAGGTTTTCTCGGGTTGACAAGGTATTATCACAACTTTGTTAAGAATTATGGGAGAATAGAAGCACCTCTAACATCATTACTGAATAAATATGCATTTTCTTGGACTCTAGAGGCAATGGAGGCCTTTGAACATCTTAAAGAGGAAATGTGCCAAGAAATGGTCTTAGCTATGCCAGACTTCACAAATTTTTTTATTGTGGAATTTGATGCCTTAGGAAATGGAATTGATGTTGTTTTAATGCAAGAAGGAAGACTCATTCCTTTTGAAAGCCATATAAGCAAAGGAAACTATTTCACAAACATATTCATGAGAAGGAAGTGTTGGCAATACTACATGCCCTAAAGAAATGTCGACCTTAGCTAATGGGAAGACACTTCAAGGTAAAAATAGATCATGATAGTCTTAAATACTTTTTGGAAAAATATTATCTTCAGAAGAGCAACAAAAATTGGTGAAAAAGATCTTGGGTTGTGACTTTGAAATCATCTACAAAAAAGGAAAGAAAATAGTTGTTGCAGATGCACTCTCAAGAAAGGATGAGGATGTAGAAGCATTGCTTTGAACCATTTTTATTATCCAACCTGAGTGGATAACCAAAGCAAGGGATGAATGGAAGAATTATGAAGAGGTGTGGTCACTCATTTAAAAGTTGCAACAAAATCCCAATACATCTAATACTTTTAGCTGTAAAAATGATTCATTATGGTACAAAGATCGCTTATATATTTGTAAGAATTCCCAACTTAAACAAAAGATTCTTTTGGAATTGCACACCACTCCCTTAGGAGGGCACTCAGGATATTTGAAAAATTATCATACGGGCAAGAAGGAATTTTTTTGTGATGGCCTTAAATTTGATATTCAGAAGTTTATGGAAGAATGTGTAATTTTCAAACAAAATAAAGTTGAGACAATTAAGACCTGAGGTTTATTACAACGCTTAGTCATTCTGAGTCAACATTGGGAGGAGGTCTGAATGGATTTTATCACAAGTTTACCCAAGCTTGAAGGAAAGAGTGTCATCATGGTGTTGGTTGATAGACTTACCAAGTATGCACACTTTTGTGCATTATCTCATCCTTTTTAAGTTGGTACAGTTGATATTGCATTTATGGAAACAATTCAAAAGCTTCATGGAAACCCAAAGATTATAGTAAGTGACCTAGATCTCATTTTCACTAGAAGTTTTTGGATGGAATTATTTTCTTGTCTTAATACTTAATTAGCTCATAGCTCATATTATCATCCTTAATATAATGGGAAAACTAAGATAGTGAAAAAAATGTTTGGAAGGATTTCTTCATTTATTTGTATCTAATAAACAAACACAATGGGTTAGCTGGTTACCTCTAGTTGAATGGTGATATAACACTTCCTTTGATACTGCAACAAAAATGACCCCATTTATGGAACTTTATGGATATTATCCACCATCCATCACATCATCTTGAAGAGAAAATTCTAAGGTTGAAGTAGTGAAAGATCACATCGAGCATCAACAATAAGTTCTCCAACTCTTAAAGGATAACCTCACTATGGCACAGAATTGAATGAAACAACAGGAAAATCATCATCATAGTGAAAGAAGTTTCGATGTAGGTGACCATGAATTTTTATAGCTACAACCATACAAACAAATGTCTCTCAAGAAAGCTAAGAAGGATAATAAATTATCACCCAAGTACTACGATTCTTACAGGTGTTGCAAAAAATTGGTACCATGGCTTACAAATTGTAGTTGCTTGCATCTTCCCAGGTACACCCAATTTTCCATGTTTTATGCTTAAAGAAGGTTATCAGTGACAAGATAACCTTCATATTTAAGCTTGAAGCAGTCACGTAAACAAGAACCCAAAATCTACGGAATCGATCAATTTCAGAGTATCTCATTAAGTGTAAGAACTTGCCCACTGAAGATTCCACATAGGAGGATGAGAATTTTATACATAAACATCTAAAACTACTCAAACATTGAGGACAACATTTTTTTTTAACGAGAGTATCCCCCGTATTATTATTGTTAGTGTAGCCCCCTTATTGTTACTGTTAGAGTATATCCGATATTGTTATTGTCAGGGGAAATTTTAGGGGCTAATATTTTCCCATGGCTAATTTTCTATACTTTTTCCAAAAACAAGGTTTGTTAATTTCCATTTTTTGGTAAAAATGATTCGCCAAAATTTTATGAAATGAAATTATGTTACCCTAAAAATTGCCAAAAAATTATATATAAACTATATAAAGATATTATAAATTTGAATATTTTTACAGAGATATATCCAAACATTTTATATATTTCATATTATGGACTAGTGGGAGTTGCCAAGGTTTCTAAACTTTAAGATAAATTTCCATCTTTAAAATTTTCCCTGGTTATTGTGGTGCCCATGTAGCTCCCACCATGTAGCTCCCATATTGTTATTGTTTTACCCCATAGAAGACCACTAATTTTATTGTTGTTCCCTTACATTATCATTGTTGTGTAGGCTCTAATTATATTGTGACCCCTTAGACTCATATATATACAAAGGAGGCCTTGTCATTTTTATCATCCAAGAATTATATATTTATGTAATGTAAAGGAGGTTTCCCCCTTGAAAAGGATATGTTTTAAGTCATTGATCTATCTTTTTGGAATCTAGTTGCATAACAATTAAATACCAAAAATAAAAAATGAAAAACCCTTGTCACTGAATAGATGGTCCGTGTGGTGCCCTTGTTGAACTTTACAACATTGTTAGTGCCATCGTCCTCGAGAGAAAAATTATTTTTAAACTTGGGACCAAAGAAATTTCTAGCAGTATTATTGTAGACATTGGCAGCATCTTCAGCTGTGTCAAAAATTCCCCAGCACAGTTTGGTCTTCTTCCAAGGGTCATTGGTTTCTACAGTGAATCTCCCATGGCCAGTGAATCTCCCCATGGCCTCTTCTCCAGGCCTCTAAAATGTATTCCCTTTGTTTTCTCGCATTTTCTCTCTCTTATCTCCATGTTTATCCCTACTCTTTCCCTAAAAGTACATGCACAACAATGAAAATTGTTTATTGAGCCTCCAACCAGCGTTTGGTGGAAGAAAAGAAAGAAAGAGAATAAAGTAAGTGCATCTATCAACGTGTTAAAATTGTCGGTATAACCTCGCATAATTTATAAAGTTTCCATTTCTAGCGTTGCCAATAATTGTCAATGCCAATTTAATGCACCGAAAAAAAGTATGAAATAAAATAATAAATTCAATGCTAACGTATACACAACTAAATATAACTCAAGCAACCAATTATCTTTCTAGAATCCGTTTACAATTCGTTTTCAGGTATTCTTTTTCAATAATGTAATTGCGATTTGTTTACACTATGGTAACATAAATCAACGACCAAGTGGGTTGTTTCTTTCCAGGAACAAGAATAGCGTAGCAACAATATTAATCATTTGTAATAATGAGTGCTGGTATCAATCAACGACATCGTTGTCATCATATATAATATAACTTACATGATATGAATGCTCCATATATCAACATTGTTAATACTTAATGCTCCATATACATATCAATGTTGTAATATAAGTATTAATGCTTCATATATACATTGAACACTGCCAGACATCAACATGTCATTTTATATGTAACACTCTGATCTCAGTGGCAACTTAATGTTCCTCCTCACGTGCATTTTCATGACTATAAATGATGCACACCGAGACCCACACCGAGAGACAGCCCAGTGGTATCATTGTTTGCCAAAGTCTTCAGTCGTTCCAGACCTCTTTTTTTGTTGTTCTTCATCTCCTCCACAACAATGAGCCAGTTAATAACACTGCCATTCATGTAAGTATATTGTAACCATACATCATATATCATGAACCAACGTTCCATAGGTAGCGTAACCATATATTATGAACTAAGGTAACCATATATTGTAAGCAGTGCTGCATATATATCATATATATCAGCATTCTCAACTAAAACAATATATTATATTTAGCATCCTCAGCAATTGTGTTGTTAATAATTGCGTTAAATTGGCCCAATAAAGTCATTGATGCCATCCAACACTGACTATGTGTGGCCACATTTCTCCATAGCTACATTCACTTTGTATCTAGATTCTAATCCATATCCAGTCTTTTTAATATAAAAATCTAGCTATTACTTTTGATGGATATGGGAGTTTGCAAAATGTGTGCTTCTCTTCGTAGAAATTGAGTTGTTTCTTCAAAAATTGAAAGAGAATTCTTCAACCTCTATTGTCAAGGAATGAACGCAGCAGAGAGCTGTCAAACTTTCTCCAAGCTCTCCAGCCAAAGAAAGCTCAGTGTAAGCTGTATTACTGCAATTTAGTCCTTTTCCTAGGTATTCACTTGTCACACCTGTGGAATACTGAAAACTATTGCAGATTCATACAACTGTAGCAATACCACTATAACACATCTTCCTGACTCAGCCTCTTCTGACACCGACCATGGAATTATTTCATCCTATTTCTTAGCCAATGTAACCTCTGCTGGCATAGTTCAAGTTCATATTATTCGATGGTGTTTGCTTTGATTCGTTGGCTTATAACATTCCTCTGAAATTGTTCAATGTAACCTCAGTTTCTCATTGTTCAATGTAACCTCAGTTTCTCAGTTTCTCAGGTTGTAACACTTAACACAACACACAAGAAATTTCGTATGATTTCTTTGCATTGACATATGTGCATCTATCCATGTAATGCATTATATTGTCTGTCCATATTATTTTTAACATATGTTTCCACCAGTTTCTCTATTCTGTGCTCCCGATTCCCTGGCTTGATATTCATTGTATGCATTTTATCTGTGCATTTTGGTTGAGCTTTAATGTTCTAGTGACCAAGTTATGTGAATAATCTCTTGAATGTGTGTAATAACACTCCGCTTTTTCTCGTAACTGAATTATCCTGATGCTCCTTTTAGTTGGGTGGACATGTTTCGATTTGTCACCTCTGGTAATGTCATTTGAAATAAAATATAACAGGATTATAGTGTGGCTCCCAAACAAGCTCAAGCTCATGGCTCAAATGCAATACACAAAATGTTTTTTCTTTATATTGCTCGTACGAGGTCGATTGTTCCTCTTCGATCTGCATTAGAAAAATGGTCCATTGCAAGGTTTAAACATGTTTATCTATTAGAGTTTCCCTTTTACAGCCAAAAGTTATATGGTGAGAAGATGAGTTAATGAAAACTTGAATGCTTTGTGAGAGTGACTTCTACATCTATAAATTGTTGTACCTATAAAATATTCTTTAAAGAGTTCTTCATGTATGGTCGAGATCATAGATGCTAGCAGCAAAATACTTGTCTTTCGGCTAGACAATGCTCATCTTCATAGTAAATTATTTCATACATTTGAAACAAAAAATGAAAGCAATAGAATATTTAGTCCTTTTGATTAGTCTTACTAGCATTTTGGATGCTTTTTCAACTTCTCAGATTTTAGATGCTTGTGTGTAGGAATCTTTTTTTTTCCTTGTTCTTCAAGATGAGTAAAGGAGGATTAAGGTTTGATCCAACTCATGTGTAAGTTTGGTATCACCATATCCATGATCTTTTCCAGGAAATTTTTGGAGTTGCTCTCCCCCAAATATGGTACTTCTCTAACACTATCATTCATCATATTCTTCTTTTCTTTCATGAGTAACTCCCCATAGACCATGATGGCTTCATTTTGTCATTGAAGTCAAAGGCTACTTTTTTTTCTTTCTCTTCCATAGTCTAGCTGGATGCATTTTGTTGTATGGACTTCCTTTGGGTTCATTGTTTTGGTCAGCTTGCATTGGCCTCCATCTTCTATTCAAACTTCTTTAGGGTATGGCAACTTGCAATGTTTGTCTTTGTAACCAAGATTTTTACATCTCTAACACTTTGTTTGACCAAGAAAATGAGGGAATGGTGTGTATTTTATAATATTCTTTACATACATTTTTTATTCAATAAGTTTATGTCCAAAACCATTGCACAAATAAAAATAGCCATAGAAATGATTTCTGTATCTCATGGATGATTTCCTTCTTCGGTGGTTTGCTTGAGGGAGCCTTCTTATTTGTTGCATCTTTTTGTGATTAGACTTGATTTTCAAATTCAAGTTTTTGTGATCCATATCTTGAATATTTAAAACATTTTCGGTAGAAATCACATTGGAAGAGTTTGATTGACACGTTTCAAACCAACTAGTATGGTTCATTGGCACCACAAGATGACCAATCATCAAGGGAACAGGTTAAATAGGAAGAGAGGACATCCTAACTATGGAAAGGGGAAATTTCTTTATTTCAATCATTTTAATAATATTAAATATTTTAATTAATTATAAACTAATCTAATATTTAATAATTGTTTTCAACTAAATAATTTTAAAAAAATAAATTAAAATGTAAAAATAACTTTAGACTCCAACTAGGAAAAGATTAATACCATAAATATATAAATCAACAAAAAAAAAGGAACCACTCATATTTGAAGGAAATGAGAAAGATAATATTAAACATTATTTTGATAGGAAAACAAAAATAAAACATCCAAACAAAAAAGGAGTAATATAAAATAATTTCTTTAGATTAATGTATAATTAGATAATAAATATCAAATATTAAAAAAATTATAAATGTATAATAGAGTCAAAGGATACAAGATTAGCTATTCAGCATTATTTTTCTAACTAATTATGAAAGCATTAAAGATAAAAATCTAATATTAGTTATAATTTAAATGAATAATATAATATAGCAGAACAATAAAAAGATTTAAAAATATTATACTAACATAATTAATATAATATATAATATATTATCCTGCGGCTAGGGGAAGTTATTAAAATATTGGAAACAATATTCTCAAAATAACTTTTAAAAGTGGTGGGGAAGAACAATGAATCAAGATTAAAAATAAAATAAAGAGGGATAATGGAGACAAAGGCGGATTAATAAATCCCATGGGGATAAATCAGAAGAAATTGGTCAGTCTACTGATGAGAGGATTAAGGAACAAGTTGTCGATATCAAGCATGGGAGGACCCACTTTTCAGCTTTGGCAGAGCATGCAGAGAAGACCAAGCATCATATATGCATTGAGGAGGCTAAGGTTATTATGAATATTTCTCATTTTCATCACTGTCATTTTAGGGAAGCCATTGAAATTGAGAGGACGTCAAGTAATATTAATAGGGATGATGGATGGAAAACTAGTATTTGTTGGGTTCCTACCCTTCTTCATTTTTTCTCCTTCTTGGTCCAGTCTTTTTTGTCTCGTTTCTTGTTTTTTTCTCCTTGTTTTTGTTTTGTTCTGATTATTCCCCATGGGATTTATTAATCCTCCTTTGTCTCCATTCTCCCTCTTTATTTTATTTTTAATCTTGATTCATTGTTCTTCCCCTTCATCTTTAAAGGTTATTTTCATAATATTGTTTCCATTCCTTTAATAACTTCCCCTAGCCTCGATTTATGAAAATTGTTTTTAATCCATACATATATATATATAAAATTATATATATATATATATATCATATATATATATAATTTTATTTTTCACTAGTTATGTGATAAGTCATAATTTTTAAATCATTTAATTATATTGTTTGTATATACATTAATTTATTTAAATTTAATAACTAAAATATTAAATTTATCTTAATCCTATAATTTAAGTTAGAAAATATGTCACAATAATTATTTATTCCTATGACTCTTATATTTTATAAATAAATTTTATTTGATATTCATAATATTTATTTCATTAATCTAAAGAAATTATTTTTAGTCCTCCTTTGTCTTAGTGTTGGCTTAGTGGGTCATTATCCAAGTTTAGAGTTAAGTTTGTCAAACAAATCCCTGCATTACTAACCCTTTCAGCATCAATCCATGGAACGCGGACTGAAGTCTCACCCAAAGAAGTATGGGGGATGCTGGAACCAAGTTTCCGCACCCAGAGATGGTTATGATGTCATTTTGTGCCCTAAACCTACCTTTGTGCAGATCGATAAGCCTCAAGGTCTTATCGATATAACTCCCTCTTACCAACCTCTAGGCCTTTGCGAAGGTCTACGACTGTCTTGCATGGACCCTAAACAGGTGAATCAACCACTTACACGCCTCTGTAATCACTCCGAAGTTTGTTATTACCCAGATCGGCTTAAGTATCTGATATCTTTAGCATGCATTAAGATATTCTTCGCGTAAACATATATTATTAGTTGTGTTCATGTAACAATGTAAACCATGCAGAATCGCGCATGAATACAATATTATATCATAAACCCAATATTCATCATAACATAACGCATTCATTCATATCAGAAATAAATGGGCAAAATGTAGATATTTCCAGAATAATCTCTTTATTGATGCTTCATATTTTCTTATAGACTCAAGACTACCCTGCGCACTGAGATGCAAGGATCTGTGAACTCAGCTACAGACTCTACTCTAGGCCTTTGTGCACACAGCTGCAGAGCCTCTCTTCTACTCTAAGACTCTTCACTCTTCAACTTTAATGACCCATTACATCAACTTTTAAGTTAACTAAATTGTCTTAGACTCTCTATGACTCTCCTTTTTATAAAATCCTATGGTCCGCGGATCATGGGTAGGTCTATACAAGCTAACACAACTTACATAAAAGAAGGGAAATCCATTTATGACACTTACTATCTATGCACTCTGCGGCCATAACTTACGAAGACTTTACACTTTACATCACAAAAACTTGGGCTTTCTTCCCCAAAATTTGGGCTTTTGCCCCAAAATTGACCGTAGGGGATCTTGTCCCAACAGGCCCCTAACACAAATATCGTGACTCACCCTCGAGTCACTCTGCGGGCGTGGAGATATTGCTATGAATACCTCACAGATCGACTTAAGCTATTGCTACCTCGGTCGTGCTCTACATGGTTGTCTGCTTGATTTTCTCGACCAGTTGCTCAGTCACTGGTCCTACACTATCTTCTTTAACCTTCTGTTGTGTCCTCTCTAGGGTTTCCAACTTATCTTCAATGGCGGCAGAGATAACATATGCCTCAAATTTTGGTCGCCCGCTCCTCTTAACCATCTTATGGCAGACAAACCATGAACAATGACAGTAACAATCACTTTCTGGCTACGCTGTGCGGTCTCTCGTCCTATAGCACAACTCCTTTTACACGTCTGCTGACACTATGACACCCTTCTATTCCACGCAGGCCCCTCATCATGTAGCTCTACAACTCGGGCAGTGTAGTTTATAGTCCCGTGCCTCGTTGCAGCTGTCTGGTGCGCTAAGACTGTTCTACTGTCATATAGTCATCTGGACGGTGTATGGCTTCAATTGGCTGCCATTTACCATTCAATTTCACAAGCTGAATGACTCCACCATTGGTAATCTCCTTGATCACATATGGCCCCAGCCAATGTGTCAGAAATTTTCCTATAAATTTATCAAACTTCTTGTCATATAATAAAGCTAAATTGTTTACCTTGAAGGTGCGTAGTTTGATGTGCCGATCGTGCCATGCCTTTTCGTGCTCCTTCTGAACTTGTTGATGGAATCCAACCAAGAATCTATCTTCCTCCAACTCTGTCAGTTGTGCGAGCCTCTCTTCTAAGGCTTCGTGACCCACCATACCTATGAATGCCGCTATGCATAGACTAGGCATAATATATTCCATCAGCATCACTACTTCTACGCCATAAACCATCCTAAACGGTGTCTATCCAATTAGCTTTTTACAAGTAATTCTATAAGCCCATAACATTGATGGTATGTGCACATCCCAATCATTCCTTTGTGCATTGCAGACTTTTTTCAGCACATTCTCCAATATCTTATTAAATGCTTCCACTGTCCCATTAGCATGATGATGATACGGCGTGTTCTTCTGATGATAAACTTGGAACTCTTCCATTAGCACACTAATCGTTTCATTAAGGAAGTGCGTACCACGATCAATCATCAAAATCTTTGGGAAACTGAACTTGGTCAGCACATATTCAAATAGGAACTTCATTGTTGTTGTCGTCGTATAATCCTTTTCAGGTTGCAACTCCGCCAATCTGGTCAAATACTCAATCGTGGTGATGATATACCATGCACTCATCATATTTCCTCAAG